>CAUYON010154337.1:0-30580 GCA_963573935.1 Arctocebus calabarensis
TCTTCATACAATAACTAAGAAAATGCCATGAAGGCTATGTTAATCAGTTTGATGAAAATAGTTCAGATTGTATATGAAACCAGCACATTGTACCCCTTGATTGCACTAATGTACACAGCTATGATTTAATAATAAAAACAAACAAACAAAAAAATACAGTAAGCTGGATGAAGTTTCTTACCATTGTCCTTGTAAGATACAGAACTAATGGAGGATGTTTGGCATCTTTGCTTTGATTTAATATTGTCATGTTTATCTCCTGGCCTATGCATTTGGGGAATTCAATTGCTAAGAGTCAATGAAACAGAAAAATTATGTTTCACATACTATTTAAGCATCTTCACAAGGAATTCCAAGAGAATGAGCAGAAAAGCTACTACAACTTGTTAAACCTAATTAACTTGCAGTCTGATAAAATCCAGTGGTTTTGTTTTGTTTTCTTGAATTCAGAGAAGAATTTCCAGAGGAAGATGAATATAAAGAAGAGAGAGAAGGAATTCATATTCATCTTTTGCTAGGCTTGGGTTCTCTTTCACAGATTCTTAGGGAGATCTAAGGGAAGCAATGATCAATTTTGGATTGATCCTGTTTGTAAAGAGTGATCTGAAGACAGGAATTAACTAGGAATTGGCTGCTCTCTTGAGATGAGAGTGGCTAAGCAGTTAGGTATCTCCTATAATTAATAAAATAAGCAAAGCAGACCTGAGATTTCACATGGGAGAAAGCAGTAATCTCTTAAAGTGGGATCTTGTGGCAATTACACCCGCAGCATGACCTTGGGAACTACATTGCTGTTACTTTTGCAGTTGACTTTGTGTCTACTCTCCCATCCTGATTGAGGTCAGGGCTACTCTTTGCTTTTCATTCTTCAGTCCTAGACAGTTTTTGAGTCTTTCACAACTAAAAAAGATATCAGCAAGGTGGCCAAATACAGGACACCTTTCAAATTCAACTGCTTGATTCCACCAAGAAGTAGAAATAAAATTTAAGAAGTATGATATAAATGAAATATCAAGAAAAAAACCCCAAAATGTCAGAACTCTATTTAATGACACAAAAGAATATGCAAACAAATGATTTTAAACTATTATAACCTCAATATTGCACATTTTCACCATTTCCTCACAGAATGAATTCTCACATTCATGTCAATTTATATCAATATAGGGGGACTTGAAAATACTAACTTCAAATTTAATACAGAAAAATATCCATAGTAATCTAAGGCAATTTTTTTTTAAAAATCAGGAAAAAATGCCTAAGTATAGCATATAGTGCATGACAAATCATGAACTAATGTGGTTTAGGTAGACAAATAAGTCAATAGTCACAGAACTGCAGAAAAAGCCCAGGTATAGACTCATCCATTCACAGAAACTTGATAAAAGAAGCAGAAATCATAGATTACTGAGAATTATCCCTGAGGGAATGGGTTATTTAGCAGTAACTACAAGGGAAAATAACTCATTATGTAAAGAAAAGTAAAATTAGATCCCTATCTCACAGCATATGCAAATAAAAGTCAGTCAAATACTTACACACTAATAAGACTATGAAGTTAAGAGGAAAATGTAGAATATTCTTGTCTGTTCAAAATAAAGAAGAATTCACTTTTCAATAGGTGGAAATAAAAATATGAGTTCATCAAAATTAATGATTTTCTTCATAAACTATTGACAGGGTTCAGGACATACAACCCCAAAATATGGCATCTTGAATAATTTCAGCTGAGGCTGAAAATTTTTGGAAAATAGTAGGTACAAGGAGGAATACCTCACCTACCCCTGATGTTCATGTGAGAGAAAACTCATACTAAATAAATTTCTCTGCTTTTCTTTTGTTAATCTGTCTTTTGTTACAGAGATATTTGTTTTCTGCACTGTAAACAGAGAAAATAGGTGAGAGAAATAATTTGCTTCACTGGAAGCCTTCAAAGATATATAAAATAATTAATATAAATATGTATTGTATTTTGTAGCACATATTTATAATATAAAATTATTTTCTAACCTTTAATAAAATATTAGAATTAAAGTTATTTGCAATTCTCATTGTCAAATTGTTATCATACTTTTTGACATTTCAAAATAGCGGATGGTTTTTCCTCCATGAACAGAGAATATACTTTTTACTCTGAGGTGATACAAATAGTTTCAGATCTGGGCAGCTATTGAAAAAATGTGTGCTTCTTAGCCAAGTATCTCAAGAATGGAAGAAAAATTATCCAATGTACTCAGCCCTAAAATGAAACCAATTTATAAATACTCAGACTTCCATGTGAAAGCTATAACCCAACTATAGCCCAAGATGAAGGGGAAAGAGGAGGGTGTTGCAGCCCATACAGCCTATGGCTAGGAGGAGTGAGAGTTATAAGAAATACCTGTATAGCTCAACAATGGAACAGCTGGGTCGAAAGGGCATAGATTTGTCTTTCTTAACAAGCATGAGAGCTCGCGAGATGAGAGCAGTGGTGAGTTGGCAGTCTCTACACCTGTGGTGTTGAGAGGCACGAGATCAGCCTTATATTAGGCTGGAGGAGAAGGCAGTCGGGAGCATGCGCATTCTATCACAGACCTGCCTACTCTGACTCTGTCTCCTCTCCTGCCTGTAGAACGCCAGCACAGTGTCTCTCTGCTGAAGATCACTAACCTTCGCTAAAGACTAAGATCTATCTTTCTAAGAAGACTGCATTACTCTCTCTAAGTCTCTCTCTCTCTGTCTCTCTCTGTCTCTCTCTCTCTTTCCAGCTAAAGTAGATAGCCCTCAGGCACCTAAGAGAAACTGTACCTGAGCTAGGTAACTTAGCGGTCTGCATCGGGAACCTAGTTAAGCCTGGCTCAGACCTGGCCAGTCTAGGGCCCTGGCAGAGGGGAAAGAGGAGAGGGGGAGGATGGGTGGAAGGAGGGTAATTGGTGGGACTATACCTACGGTGTATTTTACAAAGGTAAGTGTTAAATCTACTAAGTATAGAATACAAATATCTTAACACAATAACTAGGAAAATGTGAAGGATATGTTGACCCGTTTGATGAAAGTATTTCAAAATGTATATAAGACTAGCACATTGTACCCCATAATTGCATTAATGTACACAGCTATGATTTAATTAAAAAAAGAAAAAAGTAGGCTTTATGAAATAGGCATAAATGAAGGTTGATGAAATAAAAGGTTGATGCCTATTGAAAATCATGAGACTGCTCAGTTTGGCAGCACATACACTAAAATTGGAATGGAACAGAAGATTAGCATAGACTCTGAGCAAGGATGACATTCAAATCCATGCAGTGTTCCACATTTCCTTGATCCAGCAATTCCATTACTAGGGATTTACCATATGGAACAAAGGTGATTTTATCATAAGGACGCTTGCATTCAAATGTTTACAGCAGCATAATTCACAATTGCAGTTATGTGGAAACAACCCAATGGCCATCAATATTCTAGTGTATTGATAAAATGTGGTATATGTATACCAGGCAGTACCACTCAGCCATTAAAAGAAATGGTGATCTAGTATCTTTGGTAACAGCCTGGGTGGATCTGGAAACCATTCTTCTAAATGAACTATCACAAGAATGGAAAACAAACATGTTCTCAGTTCTCATGTCCTCATGTTCTCAGTACTAACTTAGAACCAGTAGATAATACTATGTGCATATATGAAAGTAAAACTCAACAGGAATCAAGTAGGTGGGAGAGGGGAGTTGGGGCTGGGTTAATTCACACCTGAAGAAAGGCGCAGTCATAGCTTTGACTCAAAATGTACAAGGCAAAGTATGTGACCAAAAGGTGCATACCTTTGTAATATTTTGAAATTATAATTAGAAAAGAAACCAAACCTTTATAGAGTAAAAATGAAAATGATCTTTAGAAAAACTGAAGGAGGGGCCTTCCCGCTTGAATTCCCCTTCAGCTGCTAGAAGTTGTGTTCCTCCTCATCTGTTTGTCCTCTTGTTTATCATGTTTATCATTCTTTCTACCTATAAATAAACCATCCCATCACTTAAAGAAATTAAAAATTTTTTAAATAAAAAAAATGAAACCTGGGAATACATAAAGGTATTATTTAAAAAGAAAACAAAACAGAAAAGGAAGTCATGAGACTTTGAGAGAGTTTATAGAAAATTAAAGAGTGTAATTTTATAAATCAAAATATGATAATACTTTTGCCATTTCTGGGATTAAAATACTAAACTTGAAGGAGTGATAAGTATTTCTAGCTAGTGTTGAGCAAGAATTCCTAGCATCATACTGTTAGTATGCCAATATCACTTCTATAAATCACAAGCTCCTATAGGTATATTTCCTATTTTCTTTCATTCTCAGAAGCTAGCGACCTCATCTTTTTTGAAACATATCAGGAAGCCATTTACTACAGAAATCATAAGCACAATGTGTGTGAGAGTTTAGCCGTAGTTAGCTTTATAAGAAAGGAATGTGTCTTGCCATTAATTTCTATAACATGGAAGACAATAATTACAATTATTTCAAGAAGAAAAAACAAATCAGACGTTTAAACATTTTGTAACTTTCAGCTTCATTGGCAAGGATGCATTTGTCTTTTGTCATGTTGTTGTTAGGTTAAAGCATCTTGTGTCTCAACAGAAATCTTGACAGCTGATATTTTCTTCTGTTACTTATATTTCAACTGCTAATTGCATATTTACAATCCTTCAATCAAGAGAAAAAGAGAAACAGATTAGAAAAATTTTCTGTCAACAGAACTATGGACTATAATGAAACATCTACTCATTAAATATAGAGAACTTCATGGCATCAATAATAAGTGTTATAAAGGGCACAAAGGTATTATTAATTCTGAAGGAATGCAGGACTGGAAAAACAATAAGTCATTTTGACAGTTGCTATGAAGACTATTACCAAATGTTATGTTTACTTGACTAGGCTCAATTTATAAAACAAGACCTATAAAAAAAAATCTGGAGTTTAATCAATTGAGATGTGCTATTATAAACAACTGCTAATGGACTGAAGCTTTGCTTCCCTTCTTAATGATTGAATTGTGTGACCACATTTTTTAAAAATTAGGGTAATTACTAATGTGGGCAGTTTATGTGCATTTTTATAAGATCCTTACATCAATGAAATAAAATTGCTGAACAGATTTAATAAGAGCATAAATATTTTAAGTTAAGCTAAAGATGCAAGTCTATTTAAATATAGTATATGATTACATTTTCAGGCAGAATTCACAAAGGAATTTGTTTATCATGCTATTAATGAACAATAGTGGATTTAAATCCCCAACCATAATCATTGATTAAATTTCTCTTTATATCCCATATGAAAATTCAATTCAGAATCCTAGAAAATAACATTTTTTTCTTTAATTGGATTTTGTTTAGTTTAAAGGAAAATAGTTGAAAGAGTTGATTAAAGATTCTAAATTATTAGATGATGAATTGCGCTATAATATAGAAAGTGTTGTGTTTTTTTTTTTATTTTCTGTTTGGATTTCTCCATCTCATATGTCAGGTAGATTTTAGTGACATCATTAGCTTTTTAGAAATGTAAATTACTCATTCTTGCATTCATTCTATAAATATATGCCTGTCCAATAATTATACACATCATCTCTTTGTATGGGCTTTTGAAGGTAGTGAGGGACAAATATTATACTAAAAAATATGTACTTAATTTATGATTGTATAATTATACTTAGGAAAGGACAAAGATTGCACCGAAACACAAATATTTATAATATTTGTATTCAATGATCATTTGTACGTATGTGTATGCATGCGTGGGTCTGCATGTGTATTTGCATATGTGAATGCAGGTACATGTGTATAAGTGTGTGTGTGTCTGAATGGTTGTATGTATGTGTGTCTTTATGTTTTTCAAATAATTACTTGGGAGAACTTTATATTTTAAAATAACCACTCGGGAAACCATTAGGCTGTGGATTCCTACCTAAGCAAACTGAAACCCAACTCCATGTAAATGGCAAAACAAAACTTAAGCCTAACCAATCAGAATTGCCAATTAACCTCTAATAGGAACTTCCAATTTGAATTATACAAATAAGACTGCTGCTTTACATTAACCAATAAAATATTTTCTTTTATGTTGCTCCTGTTTTCACCTTATAAAATTCTTCTCCTCTGCCCTGTTAGCAGAGTCCTCAACCACTTGTGACCTGAAGCTGCTGTTTTTTTAATTTTCACTTGCTCAAGTAAACTATTTAATATTTTAATGTGACTCAGTTTATTTTTTTTTAACAATGTGAATGTGTCTGTGAAAGTCCAGGTACTTCTGTGTCCATGGATAAGTAACAGTTGTTAAGTAGATAGACCCACTGGCTCCCCTGGGAGACAAAGTTTGGGTGCCCCAACTAGGTGATGCCCCACCGTGATCCTGCCCCAAGTGATTGCCCACAGCTAAAGAAGGAGAGAACGCCCTCCTGTGCAACTACAGAAGAATGCAGAGGACTCCCTTGCCACTGGTCAAACAGCACAGGTACAATGAGGTCTGGAAGGCGATCTACAACAACCTTACAGCTAACTATCATGTCATTAGCTTAAATCTGCACTGCAGTTCACCCCCCAAATAGGCTTTCGGAGAGGCTCGTGGGAGGTTCACGTGTGCAGTAAGATTCAGTTCATATAACTCCCAACTGTCCATCACCGTGGTTCTGTGATGACATCTGAACCACAAGGAGGGTCCAATCCTGAGACTAGAAAGCCGGACCCCAGACCATAAGTAAGGCCTTTTGGTTACTCAATGGGCCCATTCACTGTCTCTGGTGAATATATTTTGCCCTTGCTCTGTAAACCTATCTTATCCTACCTTAATAAGCTCTGTTTCACACCTGCCTTGCTTTTAATGACTATGGTGATTCTTCTGCCAATACTACACCAAGAACAGAGAACAAGATTGCCAAACCTGACACAATGAGTCATACTCAAATCAGGAGCCAAAGCAACTGAGGATTGAGGATCAGGTAGGATTCTGAAAAGATAGTGAAAGTGATAAGATCATAGATTTGCGATCTTTGTAAATTTAAACACACAAAAACCAGACAGAGAAAATGAATAGGAAATTAAATGTCCTTGGACATTTTGAACCTATCTAAATAACCAGGAATTCCTAATAACCCAAATTATCTTGGGTGAAGAATACAAAGGTTCATAAAAACCACCTTCAATCACAGAAGAGAAGAGAAAGGGATGAAGCAGCCCAGGGTATGATACTCTGCTATGCTAATTATTTTAAATTAAATGTTCTTGAAGGTTCAGCAGATACTATAAGAGACTATTATTTGATATTCACTTATCCACCTTAAGACTGGACCCACCAAAGACAACAAAATCCTTTCTATCCCCTCCCAGAAATCTCATTATCTATTAGAGAAAAGAAGATCTAAAAGTACATCCACATCTGGAAAGATTTTTCAACAGATAACATCTGCCTCTTGTGCTCATTCAAATTCCAAAAAAGCATCACTTACAAGTTAATTTCTATCTCCTGGGTCCACTTATTCTCCCTAATAATCATTGCCTATCCTCTAAAAATTCTCTACATCTCCAAAGCTCCTCCTTCCCTGTGCAAAAGGATATATAAGTCTCTGTACCCCATTGGATGACTGGGCAATCATTCTGCTGTGAGTTTTCCCCAAGCCCTTTACAATTATTTGCATGTTATTTTCTCCTATTACTCTGTCCATTGTCAATTAATTTTCAATGAACATTTGCAGGGTGAAAGGGAAGTTTTCTTCCTTTGCCACTGAAGATTTGGCAAAGTGAACAGGATAAACTAAACTTATGTGCTCTTCTGAATTTCCTGGCAATTCAGGACCTGGCAAGCCACCAAAAAGGGAAAGAATTATTTTACCAGTGAGATTACCAGACATCTGTCTATGGAATCCAGCTTAGTGAGCAATAACAATTATTATTTCTTTCTTTATCTTTGAATCCTTCTCTATGATCCCAGAAGATCTTCTGGATCTCTAGGCCACTAGTCCAACCCCTCTTTTAAAAATCCAGTTCCAGCTCCTCAGAAAACTCCCTTAATAACCCCCTAAGTTACTTTTCCTCTCATTTCTCCAGAAAACTCCTCAGGCAACTTGCAGCCTCGTTTAACTTCCATGTCTCTGTGAGATTTACAGAAAGCACTCAGGCCAGGTCTAAAGGTTTGAGGCACACAGGTCCATTGTGTGAAAACTGACAAACATGACATAAACCTGTCAAAGCCAGAGAAGTGCTGGCAGGCTCAGTTCTCTGTGCCTTGTGGGGTCTCGGACTTCCTGGAGCTATGGGATAAAACACATGAGTTCCAGACCTCCCTATGGAGTGACCCTGGACATGTGTCCCCTGGAATGCAGGTGATGTTCTGAATTATAAAACATATTTGCTTCCAATTTCAGAAGCACCTGTAAAATTGAGAAAGGAGTTGAAGAGGGTAGTAGTAGCCATGCACATGAACCTTGACTGGCCACTAAGGGTGTACTTCTTACCCATGATTATAGTGCAGTATGAGACAGACCAGAAGGCCTCCTGGGGATAACCCTTCCTGTAGAGGAAGCAGGTGGCCAGAAGCTCTGCTTGCCCTCTGGACAGACGCCCAGGAAGTGGCTCATCTTAATACTGATTCAGGCCCAATAGGGGCAATAGTAGAGTCCTGTTCTCCTAAAGTAAATTGATCAAAGGTAGAATTATGTACCCAAGAGGCAGAGCACCCTAAATTTTTGTTGAGAGACAAAAGCTTTTCAGAGGCACACTGCATTAAGTCCAGAAGCCCCAGAGCAAAGAAATCTTCTCATTTCTGCCCTGGCTGTAAATCTACTTCCTGATATAAAAAGACAAATCCAGAACAGTGGTTGCCTGGAATGGTCAGCCTCTAATGGAAGGAGCAATGACTTATTTAAATAGAATGTGCAGGAAAACAATAGAACGAAAAGAGTTAAAAATCTACCATGATCATTTTATGGGTTAAGTATTTACAAAGACAGAAGCAGGCGTCTGAAAATAGATCAAAGTCCTCTCATTTTTTGATCAGTCTTAGAACATTCTGTGAGGTATTTGCAAATACTAAGAAGAAAAAAATCAAGGCACTGAAAAAAATAATTGTTCTGCACTTAAAGGAAAACTTGGGGGAAAAAAACTCTCCTTAAAACAACTCCTTGTGAAGGTTCATTTTTCCTCTCTATGGAATAATGCCCCATTGACAGATGGGTTCAGTCAGTCTTCAGAAGCACCCGAGAACCCACTTTTCAAGTAGACCATGTGAGGGGCGAGAGTCCTGGGCAACATATTTTATTGCCTATATGTCAGGCCTCCCCAGTATCCTTAGGTCTCCATAACACCCACCATGCCCTTCTTGTATCTGATTCCTCACCAGCAATCATTTCAAATAGAGACTGGTTATGTAAATTTAATGCCACTATACAGTATAATAAAGAAGACATTTTTATTTCTCTGTCCTCACACAGACTTCAGACCTCCTACTCTCTAAGGGAAATCCATCTTGATTTAAATTGCTCTGAGGGTGGAGTTGAACTGCTACTGGGTGCAGGCCAGGCCTCTTTCTGGAAAGAAACAAATGTTTCCCTTCAGTAACTTAGTATACCCTCTCATGAGACACAGAGTGGAAAATAGAATTTGGAATAGATTACAGTACAGCACCCAGACTTATATTTACTATCTCTCCCTGTAACACCCAGTTTTACCAGTAAAGGAAGAAGAAAATTATGATTCAGACAGGAATCAAATATATCCATTTTTTTGAGATCTAAGAGCTATGTGCTTCTTTATAATCCCTAGCCACCTATCATCCCTAATCCTGCCACCATCCTTCCATTCATTCCTGCTGAGGTAGCTTGGTTTGCAGTCAGTGACTTTGCTCAGCTTTCTTTTCAATTCTGTGGCATCCTGACTCACAATTTCTCTGTGCATTTATCTTTAAAGGGAGACAATTAAGATGAACTAGCATACTTCATGGACACAGTAAATCTTCAATATTTTCTTCATATCCTTATAGTTAATTTACCCAAAGATCCACCCTTTTCTGGTATGTTGATGATCTTTTGTATCAAGCTAAACAAGATCCCCTTACCTAAAAATTCTAGCTTAACAAGATCATAAAGCTCCAGGTTTTCAAAGGCACCAGACAACTGTAACCTACTTAGGACAGGAAATATCCCAGAGCACTCAAAAGTTCACCCCAAAAATGTCTAGAGTCAATTGTGTTCACCCTTTTCCCCAAAATGAAGAAATGTCAATTTCTAGAGACAAGTGTCTGGATTTTGGTTGACCACTGAATCCTAATTTTTCTGCCCTTGCTTAATCTTTCTCTTTCCTTCTCCCAGCCACCATTTTGAGCCCATTCTCTATTACTCAGGAGCCTAAAATTCCTTTCAAGTCTTAAAATTAGCATCGTTTATACCTCCTGCTCTAGGCTTACCTAAATTTGATTAACTTTTCACCTGCATTGCCTTGAAAATAATGAGATTGCTGCTGGTCTTTCTAGGGTAGTGCTTTGCTTCTCAAATTCATCCTGTATTTTCTATACCAGTTGGGCCCTGCAGCAGAAGTCATACCCCCATGTAAAAGCAGCAGCTGTCATCTTAATTGACAAGGGCTACACTCTTACTTAGGCTCCTCCATTCACCTCTAGAATCCCCATGCTGTGTCTGTTCTTACAAGTTCATAAGACATGGCACCTCTTTATGTGATGGCAAACTGCCTGCGAGCAAGCCCTATTGACCATTCTCTCCATAACCTTACATCATGGCAGTGCTTTAAATCCATCCATGGCCTACTTCTCTCCATGCTGATAGAGACCCTCTACAGTCCATAAGATTGCCTTCCATATATAGAAGTAGATTCAAAGCCATGAGGGGATCCCCCAAACATCTCTTTAGACAACAGACTTTTTTTTGGTGATGACTCTTATAAGTGAGATTCCAAGATGAGCATAATATCTGGCTGTGCCATAGTTTGCTCCACATGAAACCCTTGAAGCATGAGTACAACCCATGCATGTTGTACATGAGCTGGTTAGCTTGAAGTTCTCAATAGAGTTTGCTCTCTGGTGAAAGGAAACCTGCCACTATTTACAGAGATTCCAAATATGTCTTTGGAGTCTGCCATTCAATTGGCACAATTTGGAAATTTCATGGATTCTTTTTTTTTTTTTTGAGACAGAGTCTTACTTTTTTAGCCTCAGTAGAGTGCCATGGCAGCATGGCTCACAGCAACCTCCAACTCTTTGGCCCAAGTAATTCTTTTGCCTCAGTGTCCCAAGGAGCTGGTATTAAAGGCACTTGCCATAATGCTTGACTATTTTTAGAGATGGGGTGTCACTCTGGCTCAAGCTGGATTTGTAACTTCTGCTGGCATCCTACTGCCAGTGAACACATAATTGCTGCCCTGCTATAGGCTAGTCACCTTCCTACTAAGATTGCTACTGCCCATCACTCAGCCCATACTAAGGAAACTGATACTACATCCCTGGAAATGATAAGGCAAACTAGGCTGCTATGTGCCCCAAAACTCACCCTCCCACCTTTGTCCACCTAATTTAGTAACTTGTCTTTATTCCTGATAAATATTATTGATCATAAGGCTAATGCCTCACTTTCTCAAAAGTCTATAAGAATACAAAGAGCGCCAAACTATTATCAGACAGGTTGTATATTGATCAAAATTTACTTCCTGTGATACCACTTATTTTAACATTTTGGCTTGCAATTATCTCCTATAAATTGGGACCTATCTGCAGACAGGGTACAATTAAGGTACTAAAGAGAGTTGGTACTGCCTTGGGATCTATACAATTTCTGACCAAGTTATTTCCCAGTGCACTATTTCTAAATACTACCAAATTTCTCAGGGAAAATCTACTTACTTTGGGAAGCCTTCCAAGGCCCATGCTGGACTTCATGGCACTTCATATAAATTTTGTAGATTTCCTTTAGTTTTAGTCTTTTCTCACTGCAGATATTGCATGTATATTCAGTAGATAGACTGAATGCTCTCCAACTAGACATGCTGATGCAACAACAGTGGTAAAGAAATTAGTAATGAGATTACTCCATTTTTTGGCATCCCTTTTTGGATTGAGTCAGACCAAAGGACTCATTTTATAGCAGAAATAAACCATTTTCTCACAAAAAGTCTGGGGTTCTCATTAAAATTTCACACTCCATATCATTCTTAATTCTCAGGGCAAGTGGAACATAAAAATCTAGATGCAAAAAGTACTTTGGGAAAAGTCTATCAAGAAAAATGGCAGAAGCATTACCTCTGGTCATTATAAAAATCTGAATTACTCCAAATATGAGGCACACATTAACACTTTTGAAATAGTATTTTGTCACTCCATGCCTACAGGGGCCACGAAACCTTTCATTCCTGAGTTGAATGAACACTATTGGGATTTAAGTGAATAATCTGATGTTGTGACTGACTGTGTGCAGATACTAGTGTACTTGGAGCATATCATCAACAAATAGAAAGAGTCTGGCCTTCACTGCATGACATGCTTTGCCATCTTTTTCATCCAAAAGACCATGTGCACATCAAAGTTTTTAGAAGAAAATCCACACTATCACCTTGCTGAGAAGGCTTTTATAAACTGCCAACAACCACTAACCACTGGCATCAAAATAAAAGAAAAACAATCCTGGATTCATGTGAACCATACCAAAATACCTAGGAAGTATTGGAAAACTACTGCTGAAGTTGATTTGAAAAAAAGGGATTTCCCAGGCCAATTCTGCAAGAAATACAAATGCCCCTGAAACAGAAGGCAGCATGAGGTAGACAGCTATTTTCCCAACATCACAAATAAAGAAACCTGACTTTCAACTAATCCTTATCACTTTTCTTTTTAAACCTCTCTTCTGGAGGGAAAAAAACAAAAGCAAAAAGAAACCCTTTAAAGCCTTTCCCTTTGTGGTTCAACCACTAGGAGATGGTTGGAGACTCTCTCAATCTATCTGACTGTCCCTCTTATATTTCTTTCAAATTCTATCTCTTTATTATTAACCTTTATTGTTTTTCCAAAAGATCAGGCGGAGACCTGGCATTCCTTTGGACCAGTCTTCCAAACTCTGGCCACATTAACTAATCAATCCAATTGATGGTCATATTGTTATCTCAGTCATGTAAAAGAACCCAAACTTATTATTGTCAATTCCAGCACCTGGTGGATCTAGTATGGGAGATGGATATTGGATATATGATAAGATATGGCATCCACAACCAGGGAAACAATGTCATTATGCTTCTGTTGGTGAGTTGACTGAGCACAGAAAATCTCTAGAGATGCTCAAGGACTATCTTTTGCTAGACAGTTGGTAAAGCCACTAGAAAGAAACTTTTCCCTTTGCATTACAAATAGGGATGGTGCCAGACCTTTCCTATGTGGCATACAAGTACAATATTGCAATTAGACCTATGGGGCTTGATTCCAAAAGTGAGATCTTTACACTCCTCACAAAGATCATAGATGGTTCTGACACTATCTCTTATGATGTCAACACTTGCCAATTTTCCAGATATTATGGATGACTCACAAGTCAGCCTAGTGCAACTTGAGGTAGTTCAACTTCTCTTTTAATTTGGCTATTAGACTCCAAAGATTATAAAAAAAAAAATTGAACAATAGTTTGGATTAATTTGGCCAGGTCACAACATCAAGCTCTATAATTTCCAGAACCAAATTAAGGGCCTCTTAGAGCAAATATGTAGCTTTCATGTGTCTCATAGACTGACAGAAATACATGAAAGCTAAAGATGTGTAGATCTCAATATAACAGAAAACAAGACACAACACACTCCAGCCTGGTGATTATAAATTCCACACTGAACTTATTTGTAAACAACACTGGTCTTTTTATGTTGTATGTTGACAAGAAAAAAAAATGGTTTCCTCAAAGATGGTCAGAGCACTGTGGACATAGTAAACGTGACACCCTCTACATACTCCACTTTTAATTCCAGCTAAATTATAAATGAATTATTTTGTACACAAAGTGGTGCCACACAAATGTATTAGACATTATCTTGTAAAAACCCACTCACATATCATAATTCTAGGTTCTATTCAGTGCTAAGATATTTTTCCCAGCATATGAAAAGGCCTGGCAGAAAAGGCCTGGCAATCGAGAATATTTTGAGGCAATCTGGATGGAACTAGAAACCATTCTTCTAAGTGAAACATCACAAAAATGTAAAAACTAACACATGTATTCAATACTAATTTGGTTCATGGATCAAAACTTAAGTGCACATATGGAAGTAAATCTCAATGCAAATCAAGCTGGAGGGATGGGAGAGGAGGAGATGGATAAATTCACATGTAGAGGGTAGACTGCACCCTACCTGGGTGAGGGAAACACTTATAACTTTGACTCAATCAGTCCAAAACCAAAGTATCTAAACAAAACATGTACTCCCTAATATTCTGAAATTTAAAAAATTATTACAAAATGAAAATAAAAAATAATTTCAAAAGGCAATTCTCAATCTTTCCATGGCAATAAAACATGAGTTCAATATCTTTATACAAGAACTTGGAGTATTCCAATCAGAAGTTACCTGTCTAGGCTTTATTGTATTTCAAAATTACAATATACTAGATAAGCTGTCAGTCCAACAGGCAGGAACTCATCTGATCATTGGTGAGAAATACTGCTTATATGTAAGTTAGTAAGGATAAATAAACTCTGATCTGTATCTTCTGAAAGACAAGGTGAATATTTTCATCAGATAAATGAGGCTAAGCCATTCTATTGTTCTGAACTATTCCTGTGATGGGGAAACTTGTATAATAGAGTGTGAGAAAATGTGCTTAGATATTACTTTTTGCTTAGCTGCATTTTAATCTATGTTCATTTCTTTCTCCATCTCTTGCCACTCAATTACTAACACAATTCACTCTTCATATCACTAACTCAGATTTTAGTGTGTGAAACTTCTGGAAAAGTTTCAGATAGGAGAGAGGAAGGAGACCAGAAAATTTCACTCCAAAATACAACTTGGTGTGCTTTATTATTTTAAATTAATGGACCTTGAAGTTTAGCAGATGTTGGAAGAGAGTTTTCTTTGGTATTTCCTTATCTCCTTTAAGACTAGATCCACCAAAGACAACACAACTACCTTCTATCTCCCTCCTGAAATCTCATTATCCATCTCAGAAAGAAGAACAAGGAATGCAACCACATCTGGATGAGCTTTTACAAAAGATAACATCTGTCTAGGACTCATTCAACTTCCAAAGAACATCACTTGCAAGTTAATCCCTGTCTCCTGGGTCCATTTATTTTCCATAATAATTATTTTTTATCCCCCACACACAAATAAATCAATATTCCCCATCTCTCCTTTCAAGGTGAAAAGGGGTATATAAACATCTAGATCCCATTGTATTACTGGATAATAACTGTTATGTAATTTTCCTCCATGCATATTACAATTAATTTGTGTTTTTTATCCTATATATCTTTCTACTGTCATTTCATTTTGAGCAAATCTTCAAAAGGTGGAGGAGATGCTTTCTTTCTTTATCCCTGTAGGAACAATGGGACATCAGACTAATCTGAGAACAGGAGAGCTACAAAGGAAAAACAGGTATTTATTAGATATAGCAGGACCACTAGAGAAGAGATAGAGATTGGAAGAAGTTTTACCTAGTATGTTATTGGTACATGAAAAGAATTTCCACGAACTCTGATGTATGGAGCAGCCAAGTACTTAAGCTCTGGAGAAAAACAATGTTATCCCATTTGTCAGAGATATAAACTAAGGAGAAATATTGTGAAGGGAGTCAAATTGAACAGAACATGGAAAAATGGAGATAAAAGAAAAAAATCATCATAAAATTGAGGAAAGGAAACAGATCTAGGAAATCTCAGAAAACAGACATATTTTTCTAACATTGCATCAAAAGGTTGAAAAGAAAAAAATTTCAAAGTTAAAAAACTATTTGAAGAATAAATTAAACCCTAATACAGAACAATTCAACATATTTTGTGTATATACTCCATCCACAAAGAGGTAAAGTATAACTCCCAATTTCTTAAGTGTGAGCTGAGTATACTAACTTCCTTCTAAAGATTATAGTCTTAAAAGGACATAAAAGTGTATTTTTACAGTGGAGAAACTTGGAAAACACTGTCTAAGCAAGAGAAGCAAGTTCAACATTATCAATGATACACCATGATAATAGCAAGTACCTTGCTCTGATGTAATAAGAATGGCATTTCATATGTATGATCTTCTTACCCCAAACCCAACAACCTGTCTAACCATGATAAATATATAAGACAGATCTCCAATGATAGATATTCTACCTAATACTACACTAATTCACTTTAAAACTATTAAGATCATCAGAAAAAGACCCAGATATAGTGGCTCACACTTGTAATCCCAGCACTCTGGGAGGCTGAGGCAGGCAGATTGCTTGAGCTCAGGAGTTCGACCCCAGGTTGATCCAGAGCTAGACTCCATCTCTAAAAAAAGTTAGGCATTGTGTCAGGTGCCTGCAGTCCTAGCTACTTGGGAGGCTGAGGAAAGAGAATCACTTTAACCAAAGAGTTTGAAATTGCTGTGAGCTATCATGCCATGGCACTCAATCCCAGAGTGAGTAAGAGAGACTCTGTGTCCAAAAACCAACATCATAACAAAACCCCAAATCATCAAAACAAGGAAAACCTTAACAATTGGTACAGTGAAGAAAAGCCTAAGAAACATGAAAATCAAATGTAATGTTGGCTGGGTGGGATTCCAGAACAGCTAAAAACACTTTAGGTAAAAATTAAAGTTATATGAATGAAGTATAGATTTTAATTCCATGGAATCTGTAAATACTGATTTGCTAATTCTGACAAATGTACCATACTAATGTAAAGTGTTAATAATAGGAAACATTAAGTGGAGGATATATGAGAATTCTCTGTACTATCTTCACAAATTTCCTGCAAAACTATATTCTAAAGTAAACATTTATTTTTAAAAAGTTTTTAAATTAAATCTCCTTTGTAAAGTTTACAAAAACTAAATTCAAATGTCAGAAATTAACAGTAATACATGAGGTCAAATTTTACATAAAGTTAATGTAAGAGCAAAGAAAATAAGAAACAGAATACCTATGTGCATACTTACAGGCAATAAAAGCAGTCTGGAAAACAGACCAAAAATAAATAAATAAATAAAAATAACTTCAAAAGAGAAAATAGTCTGGCAATTGGAGCTAAAGAGATAATTGAGAAGACAAAGAGGTGGCAAGTTTATTCAAATAAATAATTTCAAACTTGAAAAAGATATAATTATCCACATGCAGGAAGGTCCAAGGTTACCAATAGGATTCAACGCAAATAAGAATACTGCATAACATATTATAATCAAACTTTCAAAGGTCAAAGACAGAGGGAGGATTCTGAAAGTAGCAAGAAAAAGAATCAAATAACATATAAGGGAGATCAATGAGCCTGCCAATAGACTTCTTAACAGAAACCTCAAAGGCCAGGAAAGAGTTAGATTATACATTTAGAATGTTGAAGGACCAAAAAAAACTGCCTATCAAGAATATTGACACCACAATGATATCCTTCATAAATTAAGGACAGATAAAGACTTTCTCAGACAAACAAAAGCTGAGGGAATTCATCACTACCAGAACTGTCCTGGAAGAAATGCTATAAGGAGGGTTTTTTTGTTTGTTTGTTTTTCTTTTTGAGACAGACTCTCACTGTGTTACCCTTGGTAGAGGGCATCACATCTCACAGCAACCTCAAACTTTTAGGCTCAAGTGATTTTCTTGCCTCAGCCTTACAAGTGGCTGGGACTACAGGCACCCCACACACACACACAATGCCCAGCTATTTAAAAGGAGTTCTTTAAATCAATTACTCTGTGATTAAAGTTATCAGTTGAAAATAACTTTTTATAATTATAGGATTTTTAGAAGCATTATACTAACCACAAATCAAAAGCCTATGAGAGATATATTGAAAATATAACTTAAAAACATTACAACATACTGCAAGAGAAAATTGCACAGGAAGACAACTAGAAAAGAAAACAAACACAACTAGGAAACAAGTAACAAAATGGCAATAGTAAGTCTTTATCAATAACGTAATTGAATGTAAATGGACTAAATCTCCAAAAGATAATAAAGTGACTGAATGGTTTAAGAAAAAACATGATCCAACATCATATTATCTACAAAAACTTCTCTTCACCTATAAAGATAAGTATGAATTGGAAGCATGACTATAGTTGACAGCAATTGATTGTACATGTGAAAATAACAAGAAGAGAATAACTTGAGTGTTCCCAGCATAAGGAAAAAAATAAATATGAAAAGTGTTGATACCCCTGTTATCCCGATTAGATTACATTAATATGTCAAATTATCACATGTATGTGATAAATATGCATACCATATATATGTATATGTGTATATTTATACATAAAATAAGAAAATGAAGATATGTATAGAAACAAAGAAAGAGTAGGAGTTGCTATATTTACATCAAATAATATAGACTTTAAATCAAAAGTTATATAAAGAGGTAAAGGAAGGTCAGCACCTGTAGTTTAGCAGCTAGGGCACCAGCCACATACACCAGAATTGGCAGGTTCAAACCTGGCCCAGGCCTGCCAAACAACAATAATTACTCCCTCAAAATAAAATAAAAGTCAGGCATTGTGGCAAGCACCTGTATTCTCAGCTACTTAGGAGGCTGAGGCAAGAGAATAACTTAACCCCAAGAGTTGAAGGTTGCTGTGAGCTGTGACGCTATGGCACTCTACTGAGGGTGACATAGTGAGACTCTGTCTCAAAAAAAAAAAAAGAGGGAAGTGCCTGTGGCTCAAAGGAATAGGGTGCCAGCCCCATATACCAGAGGTGGTAGGTTCAAACCCAGCCCCTGACAAAAACTGCAAAAAAAAAAAAAAAAAAAAAAAGGTAAAGAAGATAATAATTATAATGATAAAAGAGTCAACACAAAAGGATAAAACAATTGTAAATATATGTGCACCTATAATTGGAGCACCCATATTCATAAAGCAAAGATAGCTAGATCTAAAGGAAGAGATAACTTCGATACAATAATAGTTGGGGATTTCAACACCCAACTTTCAGAAATGGATAGATCATCTGTGTGATAAATCAACAATGACAACAAAACATCAGAGTTATCCCATTTTCTAAATCAAGGGACCCTACATGACATTTACAAAATGTATTTAACTTCTGCAGAATAAACATTCTTTGCATCAGTGCATGGAACATTCTCCAGGGTATACCATATATTAGGCTATAAAAGAAGACTCAACAAACTTTAAAAAGTAGTAATTATATCAATTATCTTTTCTTACTAAAATGGAACAGAACTAGAATATAATGAGAGAGAAACTTTGGAAACTGAACAAATATATGGAATTTTAACAATGCTCCTCAATGATCATTGAATCAAGAAAGAAATTAAGGAAAAACCCAAAAAAATCTTTAATAAATGAAAATAAAAATGCAACATACCAAAAAATATGGACACAGAAAAAACATATTGAGGGACTTTTATAGCAATAAATTCTAGCATCAAAAAATTAGAAAGACTTTAATAAACATCATAATCATGCACCTCAAGGAACTAAAGTAGCAAGAACAAATCAAATTCAAAAACAGAAGAAGGAAAAAATATTAAAGATACATTTTAGATATAAAATGGAAACAAAAAATATTTTAAAATTTCACCAAACCAAAACTTAGTTCTTTTTAAAGATAAAATCAAACTTTTTGCTATTCTAAAAAAAGGCCAAAATAAATAAAATCAGAGATGAAAAAAGGAAATACTACAAATGATTTCACAGAAGTACAAAGGCTCTTTAGAGACTATAATGAACAACTGTATGCAAACAGATTAAAAAGTCTAGAAGAAATAGATAAATTCCTGGAGACATACTACCTACCATAGTGGAATCATAAAAACCTAAACAACACAATAATGAGTAATGAGATTGAATCCTTAACAAAAAGTCTTCCAAGACCCAATAGGTTTATATACTACAATTTATCATTGTTTTATCCTCTTTCTGTATTGACTCTTTCATCATTATATTAATTACCTTCTTTATCTCTTTTTACAGTTTTTGACTTAAAGTATGTATTGTACTACTGAATGACACCAAATGTTTAAAGGAAGTTTCTTTTTTAAAGAAAAATTTATAAAAATTCTAGTCAAACTTTTCAAAAAAGTGAAGAGGAAGAAATTCCTCTAAATTCATTTCACAAAGCTAGCGTTACCAAACCTAGAAAAAGACATATCAAAACCCATCAAAAAAGAAAACTATTCACAAATGTCACCAATAAAAATAGACATAATATAAATATAAGCAAAATGTAAGCAAAAATCAACAAAATATAAGCAAATCTAATTCAAGAATGCATTAAAATGATTATTGACTATGATCAAGTAGGTTCATTCCAGAGAAATAAGGATAATTCAGGAATAATGTATCATATTAACAGAAGAACCCCAGGGGAAATAATGATATTATTATTTCAATAGATATTGAAAAGGCTTTGATAACATTTGATGTTCCTTCATGATAAAATCTTTCAATAGACAATATAGAAAACCCATAATTCAAAATGATTAAAGCTATATATAATGAAGTCACAGCTACTATTATACTTAGAGGAAAAATAAAAAACCTTTTCACTAAGATCTAGAACAAGACAAGATGCTCACTTTCACCACTTTTATTCAACATAATACTGCATATTTTAGCCAGAGCAATCAAGCAAGGGGAAAAAAAGGGGGTGAAGGAGGCATCTAAATTGGAAATGAAGAAGTCAAATTAACCTGTTTGCAGATGACATACGTAATTGTTTTGTTTGTTTTTTTATAGAGACAGGGTCTCACTTTATCTCCCTCAGTAGAGTGTCGTGGCGTCACACTGCTCACAGTAACCTTCAACTCAAGTAGCTGAGACTACAGGCACCTGCCATAACACCCGGTTATTTTTTTGTTTCACAGTTTGGCCAAGGCCAGGTTTGAACCTGCCACCTTCAGTACATGGGGCCAGTGCCCTACTCGCTGAGCCACAGGTTCCACCCCCATATGTCATATTTTTTAGAAATCTAACAACTCCACCAAAAAAAAAGTACTATTAGAATTGATAAACAAATTCAGAAAAGTATACACTAAAGCAGCACTTTAAAGGCTTTAAAACCTAAACTGGCATCAGAATCGCAGCTCACAGTGGTCTGACACTAACTGGAGACATTTCAAGTAAAATAAAAATATTAACATTTTCCAAAGGATTCAAATAAGATCCAGACTCCCATAATAAAGTGTTCAAAATGTCCAGCATACAAACTACTCAGCATGCAAAGATCTAGTGAAAGTTCAACAATTCTCAAGGGAAAAGAAATCAACAGATGCCAGACCTTCAATGACTCCAATGTTGAATTACCACATGAAGACTTTAAAGGGAGCACTAAAGGTGAGTATTGTTCAGGTCTAAAGGAAAAATTATGTCAGAATCTATGAACGAGAACCCAGTTAGCCTCGGAGAAGTGACATCAGTGAAAATAGAAAGGTAGGAAGCTCCAAGAGCTTATCCTCCCTACAAACATAGAAAAGTCACCAAAATCTGTCAAAATTAATTTTGTCAAAAATTTGAAAACTGGTTTGAAAATGTATAGTATCAAGGTTATCAATGAATTAAGAAAAAGGCAACTTTAAAAAGGCCAAGAAGCATTGCAACATTTCTTTTTTGCAGTTTTTGGCCGGGGCTGGGTTTGAATCTACCACCTCTGGCATATGGGGCTGGCACCCTACTCCTTTGAGCTATAGTTGCCACCCCATGCAACATTTCTATTTGTCTTTTCCCCTCTCCTACCTCAGCCCATAGGTGGTCTTGAAGACAGTAGCCTGCATTCCCAATGTGGGATCCTGGCCCATGTTCCCAAAGGGAACAGAGCAGACTTTATTTGCTAAAAATTGTAAGTTTGTCTGTTTTTACCTCTTTGTGTACTAATGAAGTAGAAATGCAGGTGCTTGCCTTTGAACTAACTCTGAACTCAGAGCAGAGCACCAGTGGACACTCCATCAAAGGAGTATAAGACAAACAGAGGACTCTAAGCTTCAAGAGGTGAAAGATATAGTTGGGACATGTAGTAGAGGGCCCAAAGCCTGGGCGGAAACCTAGAGAGAACGGCTCTCTGCATAACTAGGGCACTGAAAAGCATTTGTGTATACTGGAGAAATTTAAAAGCTCTGTGCATGTCCAGGCAGAAAGCATGCTCAGAAAAGACCTGAAAAGACTAAACCTTTACTTCCTACTGCTCTGTAGGCTCCATGCAAGCAGGAAGTGGAGGTTAAGGCAGAGTTGCAAACAGCTTGGCTAAGTATTAAAGAATTGACCCCAGCCTGGAATTAATCTGCAATACTAGAAGACCTTTTCTCTCTCTCTTTCTCTTCTTTTTCTCCTTCTCTCTCCCTCCCTCTCTTACTGTCTCATTTGTCAGACTTAAGAGACCACACATGACAAGGAATATTGATTTTAAAAATATTGTAGAAAAGTCAAGCAAACAGTTATAGCTACAGCCACAGCTAAGTAGAAACAAAAACAACTCTTAAGAAACATGAAGGTGGAGATTCTTATTTCCTGAGTTTTCATATTATAACATTCATAATGTCCAGTTGTCCAAAATAACAAAATTACAAAGAATGAAAAGAAATAAGAAATTATAGACCTTTCACAAAAGAAATGATGAGAAATTATCTTTGAGGAAGCACACACTTTGGAATTACTAGACAAAGTTTTTAAATCAGCTGTTTTAAATATGTTCAGAAAGCTAAAAGAAACCAAGGACAAATAGCTAAGGAAATCAGAAGAATTATATAAGAACAAATACTATCAGTAAAAAATTGTCACTAAAAATCCCCACAGAAATTGTGAAAGTGAAAATTATAATAACTGAAATAGAAATTCATGGAGCACTTCAGATTTGAGCTGCTCAAACCTTCAAGATATAGGAAAATTGAAATTATACCACTTAGAATACAAAGAGAATAAAGAAAAATGAACAGAATTTAAGAAACCAGTGGGATACTATCAAGCATATCAACCTATGTATCACAGGAATTCCAGAACAAAAGAAGGTATAAAAAGAAGAATAAACAATATTTAAAGAAATAATGCTAAAAATTCTCATTTTTAATAAAAAAAAAACACACATGTACACATTCCTGAAGCGAAAAATCTCAAAAGAAAAGCAGGAACACAATTCATTTGTTGTGGATCTAATCAGTCAAATGGGAGGTTAAAACTTCATGTGTCTACAATTCTTCCATAATTTTTAGAGTCTCAAGTAAGCACTTATGCTGGAATTATAAAAATAATGTTCATCTCTTCATGAATCAAAAGGCTTATGACCATTGAGAAAAATTCTCATATTTCTTCCATTGAAATCCTTTCTAATTTGAGGTAATTTTATGTGTTCAAAATCAATTTAGTCTATGAGCTCAAGTAGTTTGATTAAAGAGACACTGAATTTCTCAACTTCAGAGAACTTCATTATTGATATATATTTTGGATCCCTATTTACCTTCAGCAAACAAAAGATGGTTCCCCAAAAAGAGCTTTCTCAAATTACTGTGCCATAAATCTCTATGACTAGCAATATGTGGAAAAGATAAAGTAAATTTAAGCAAAGTGTTCACACTAAAAGTGTCATTGCACTATTTTCCTGACCAAAGCATAAAATGGGCAATTGTTCTTCTTCTGAGTCACCCTTTAAGAAGGAAATATATAATTATTTGGGAAAGCATAACTACATAACTTGGGTCATGAGAGATTCTGGAAACATAATAAGTGGAATCATCATTGTTAAAATGTCTATACCTCAAAAAGCAATTTACCAATTCAATGCCATCCCTTTTAAAATACCCAATACCCTACTTTCGAGACTTGGAAAAAGTAATTCTACATTTTGCATGGAACCAGAAAAAAAAAACTGTATAGCTAAGGCAGTTCTGAGTAAGAAAAACAAAGTTGAGGGTATCACCAAACCAGATTTTAGGCTGTATTACACGGCCATAGTGATCAAGACAACATGGTACTGGCACAATAATAAAGACATTATAGAAACATTATGTAGACATTTGGACTCGAATAGAAAACCTGGAAATGAAACCAACAACTTACAGTCACCTAATCTTCGATAAACCAAACAAGAGCATTCACTGGGGGAAAGACTCCCTATTCAAAAATGGTGCTGGGAGAATTGGATATCCACATGTAAAAGACTAAAACTGGATCCCCACCTTTCTCCAGTCACAAAAATTGATTCAAGATGGATAAATGACTTAAATTTAATGCATGAAACAATAAAAATCCTCAAAGAAAGAATTGGTAAAACACTGGAAGATATCAGCCTGATTTCTTTTCTGAATGTATTTATCTTCATCGTAAACAAGGTTTTGGTTTCTAGTCCTTATCTTAAACATTGTTATTGTTATTAAATTTTAAGCCTTTTTAATTCTGTGAAGGCAAAAAGTGGAAACCTAATAAACACATGTATATGTTAAAATTAAAAAATTAAAAATAGAAATGAGTTATTCTCCAAGATGTAAAAATTTTCATTTTATCAAAAATTATGTGAAAATATAGTATATTCTCACAAGTGCTTCATATATATGTGTGTGTATATAAATACACATACATAAAAATAAGGAATATTTCAAGAATATATTTACTTTAAAAAATTGAAGGGATTATTAGCAACCATAATCATGTATTTCCACAGTTAAAAAACATTTATCCTTTTTATTTGTTTTTACAAATGGTGGAAATTTAAAGATAGGTCAGAATTACTGGAAGGTAAATCTCAAGTCAGTTCTAATTATTAAAAGATTAAAAGAAGAAAAGAAGGTAAGCACCTGCCTAATGAAGAAACACTCAGCTACTCATTCATTCATTCAGAACTTATTTGTGTTAGCATACATTAGTTATGATAGGTTCAGCAGTGACAAAGTGATTGCCAAGCTACCCTCATATATAAATACTAGGGTTATTCAAGCATCCTAAACTAAAATTAAGGGTAGATAGGAAGCCTACTGAATTTTTTACCAAAATTATATGTGCATGTGTGTTTATGTGACTGTATGTGTACATGTAACCATGAATATATATATTTGAGGAGGAGGAAGAAAAAACATCCTCTAATAAGATTATTACAATCCATTAACAGTTTAGATGGATTATTTCCAAGAATTCTTCTAATTTTAATATTCTAAGTTTAATATTATGAAATATCACAGCCAATATTTCATCTCCTCTTCAACTTTCTAAAATTAGTCTCAGATACTAGCTAATATTAAATTTGATTTTAATTCTAATAGACAGGATGCACTCTCATTTCAATTGTGAAAATGCCAACTATTGACATGATAAATTAACCAATAATAGTTTTATAAGGACTGGGAGAGAATGTTTTCTTGTGTTTCCTTATACATGAATGATTAAAATTAGACAAGGTTTCAAAGTAATGCCAAACAGCTGGTTAGTACTTGTCTTCTATATTTGAATTAATAAACATATATGTTTAAATGCATATGGGCATATATATGTTTGTGCATCAATACATAAAAATGCCTTTATAAAAATATAAAATTTCAGTCTGAAAATGTAAAGGAAAGGAAAATTTGCAAGTCAAAGACAACCACACTATGTCTAGAAAATCAAAATTTGTGGAGTTATCTCCCTGGAAAGCAAGAGTAAAGAAGGAAAGATAATTACATTGCAATTCAAACTCCAAAGCACAAAATTCTATCTAGAAAATCACAACCATCACGTACATGAATAAAAATTTGCTATTGCTGAGAGACCATGATTAAAAAAATAAAGTAATATCAGGGAGAATATTGAAGCTGACAGTCCAAATACAGGAAAAAAGTTAACTGATTCTATAACCTCTTAGGAGATAATATCAAGGTTGAAAACATGTTCCTTTGGTTACTTTTCCTATAAAAAATAGGAAAAGGAAAGATTCTAGGGGAATATAACTTTAAGGGAACCATGGAAATAAGCGCTGGCCTATGTCTCTGGGGTCTAAAACCAATCAAGTCTGGCTTAATAGGAAACAGGCTTAGAAAAATGCAATATTCTCTCTACTTTTTCTTTTGCCATAAGAGATCTGTATTTTTGCTATGAACAAATGTTTTTGTTATTTTAATCTAATAATAGAAGTTGTAGAAGAGTGAGGGTGCCTAGAAAGGAAACAGTAGATCCCAAATATAGATGTTCACATCAGATCATCAACACACAAATTGCTAAGATTTAAGCTTCTACAGAGAGCAAGAAAAAGAACTTGGATGATAGCTATTCATAGGCTTCTAAAGTATATTTATGGGAAAACAAAGGATTTAACGTTGGCTTGTATTGCCCCTTTCCTAGGTTTATATTGACTAGATAATAACCAGGCCATGGGTAGGACTGGATGCCAGCATTTAGCTATAAATGTGGCAAAGACTTTACAAGGCAGCAAAGATATAAAGAAACAGGAGATATTGACACAATTGAATGCCACTGCCATATTTTGTGCAGGATAAGATAAACAGCACAAGACATGGTGGTGCTTAAATTGATTGTACTGTGCTAACTCACTATGTGACCCAGGATGAAGCTTCCAACTTACTGTGTCTGTATCCCTTCTACAACAAAATGATACATGGATTGTATACTCAACCCTTTGTTTCATGAACGGTTTTCATGGATGATCTTTACACTGTATAAGAATCAACCAGGAAAATGAGAAGAGCAGAGTATAATACATTTAAAAATATAAATTTCTAATAGCCGGGCGCTGTGGCGGGTGCCTGTAGTCCCAGCTACTAGGGAGGCTGAGGCAAGAGAATCGCTTAAGCCCAAGAGCTGGAGGCTGCTGTGAGCAGTGTGATGCCACAGCACTCTACCCAGGGTGATAAAGTGAGACTCTGTTTCTACAAAAAAAAAAATATATATATATATATATATAAATTTCTGTGTCCTATTCCAAACTTAACATCAGAATCATTGGGTGACGATTGTATTCAAGCCTGAGGGTTTGCATTTTTTGTTATTGTTTTGTTTTTTATTTCAGACTATTAGAGGGATATAGACATTTTGGTTACCTAGTTCTGCAAACTAGTTCAACTCCTATGGAAAGTAGTATGGAGATACCTCAAAAAAATAAAGTAGACCTACCATTTGATCCAGCAATCTTACTACTGGGGACTTACCCAAAGGGGGAAAAAGTACGTCAGCACCTTTTATGCCGGTGTCTTCTTTTAATGGAACAAGACACCTGCACTCAAATATTTATAGCACTACAATGGCAAAGATGTGGAAACAACCCAAGTGCCCATCAATGCATGAGTGGATTAATGAAATGTGGTAGATGTCCACCATGGAGTACTACTCAGCTATATAAAGTAGTGATTTACTATCTTTTGTGACAACCTGGATGGAATTGGAGACTATTCTCCTAAGTGCAGTATCACAATAATGGAAAAATAAACATCACACACACTCAATGCTGAACTGAGGGTCTACATTTTAACAATTCCCTTAGTGATTCTTAAATGTGCCAGAGCATGGGGACCAGTAATATAGTAATAACACTTTACATTCCCCTCATATACACATTTGCAGAGACAATTATTATTGTGAACTCTAATTTTCCATTGTGTCATTGGAATAGTCTCTTATCTCAGTTCTTCCAATCTCATTTCTTTAAGTTCCGGAATAGATGAATCTTGCTAAAGCACTTCTTTGTTCAGCTATCTTTAGTGACATTGCCCATCAAATTATATCTAAATGTCTGGAGTATAAAGCCCTCCACAACTGTATCTGAACATATTTCCCTTGTTACTTTTGAGAAGTTGACTTGGAAAGCAAGGTGTGGGCTCTGTGGCTAGCTGAGAAAATGAGCTATCGTTGATGCATGGGAAAATTAGTGTGGCCTAGAGGAAGGGACTCAGTCTAGAGGTTTACTTCTCTTTCCTGTCATTCCATTACCAGCTTTGTGCCCACGGAAAAGTTCTTCAAACACATAGTGCCTAGATGTAGGTAAATGTGCCTAAAAATGGATTGTTAATAAGATTTTTTAAAATACTGCCATTTTTAAAAGGTGATCTGTTGCAATAAGATATTGAATTTAGAATGTTTTAGAGTCCCAAATTAAAGAATGCCTTTAATTTACTTAAGCCAAATCCAATTGCTATTATTTATTACAATAATTCAACAGGCTAAACAAGGTTCAAGAACTTGCTGTATTTTCCTTACCTGTGTGATGATATTTTTGTTATCTCTTTTTACCTTGTTGTTTTGTGATAATTATGGTTGCACAGACATATTGTACTGTAAGAAATAATACAGACAGCTTGTATACCCTCCCCTCAGTATCTCCTGGGGGCAACGTATTGCATACCATAGTATAATATCAAAAAGAAGAAACTGACTCTGCCCCTAATTTAGGTTTTATACTTGCACATTACTTGGTCTTCACTAGTTTTACATGTATTTTGTGCATGTTCTCTATAGGTGTGTCTCTCTGTGTGTATATATGCAATTTTACCAAATGTAGACTTGTGTGACCAGTCAAGATACAAGATGGTTCCATCACTTCAACTATACATCTTTTGCAATATTATAACTTTATCCACTCACACTTCTAATCTGGGGCAATCACCAATCTATTTTATCCATTTACATAATTTTGTCATTTCAAGAATGTTATTGAGTGGAAACATATCATATTTAACCTTTGGTATTCCCTTTGAGGTTCATTCAAATTGTGGCATGTATCAATAATTTGTTCCTTTCCACTACTGAGTAGTGTTTTGGGTACGCACGTTCCACAGTTCAGTCAGATTATTCATCCTTGGCAGCACATATGGATTAATACCAATTTGAGTCTATTATAAATAAACATACTTGGCATCCTCATGAACAGATTTTTGCTTAAAGGTTTTATATTTCTTCACTGGCCTAAATGTCCAAAGGTGAAATTGACAGGTTATAGGGTATTTGCATATTTAGTGTTTTACAAAAATGTCAAAACTGTTTTCCAGAGTGGCTTTGCCATTTTACATTTCTGCAAGAAATTTATGAGTTATGCAACCAGTCCACATCCTGTCACTACTTTTTCATTATCTGTTATGATAAGTCTGTGGTGATATATGATTGTGATCTAAATTTGCAATTCCTTCTTGGCTAATTGTCATCAGTATAGCCCGTGCTATAGCATCTGCTCATATCTTTTATTCATTTTCTAACTGGGTACTTTTTTTACATTGTTGAGTGGGAACCAAATTGTAGATAGGAACCAAATTGTAGCTGGAAACTGCTTCCTAGTGGAAACACATTGTAAAAAGTTCCTAGTGACCTGTAACTGACAGAGCTCATTAGCCTATAATTATAATACCAACCTGTCAGTTACCCAAAAGGCAGGAAGCAACAATCAGTTCTGCCAGAAGAAAGGTAGGACCAATTAGTTAGTTTAGTTAGCTTATAAAAGACAGTGTGTGTTCAGACATTGGGGTCTCTTCTCCACTTACAAAGAGAGACCCATCTTGCACTTTTAGGCATCCTCCTTGTAGTTGTTTGCTTTTATTCTGCAATAAATGTGTGTTATTGTGACTGCTTTGTATTGTGATCACTCCATCATTGACTGCGCACCAGTGCTCATTCTTGACACTGCCAAGAACCAAGAAACATCCACCTCGAGATGGACCTAGCAGTCTTCACTCTTTACAAACCATTTATTCAATCCTACTTTTAAATATGAGAATTTTCACCTGTCATTCTACAAATACTGAAGATCACCAAAGACTTCATAACCTCCAAATCCCACTCTCTGCATTGATTCTTTTGTTTATATTCTCACCTTAATAAATCAGTCTAATAATAATCCTATCCAAATTTTTGGACCATTTTTAATTTTGCTTCAATTGCCAATCCTCCTTGTTTTCTCATCTTTTTCCACCTTTTGTCCTTAGTTTTTCTCTCACATAACTACCTAATCTATATCTCAAGCCATAATATTTCTCTTAGGTCAATATTTTTTACTATCTAGGAGATATTAACATCTGGGCTTCTCAATACCCTTTTCAAGGCTGAAATGTCTGAAAACAGATCTTTCTTCTACAAAAATTTTCCTCATAAAGTCTTGATTACTCTAGACGATCTTCAAAATACAGATGGAAAGTGAAGCCAAAGATTTTCAATATTGCCCCCAAAGCATATTATTGCAGACTGAGGCTACAAACAGTAACAGAGCCCTGAGAATAGCTAACATTTAAAACAGACAAAAAGAGAAAGAGTCGCAAAGGGAGAGCTCGTCAAAAAGAGGAGAGGTTCCCTTCTCTCCACATCCACGCCAGCATCTGCAGTTTAGAGATTTTATGACATGGCTCATTCTCACTGGAGCTAGATATCTCAGAGTAGTTTTGATTTGCATTTCTCTATTAGGGATGATGAGCATCTTTTCATGTGACTATTTCTTAATATCTATATTAATCTTCATGCCAAAACCAACTGCCTTAATTACT
>CAUYON010154338.1:0-13046 GCA_963573935.1 Arctocebus calabarensis
CTGTGGCGGGCGCCTGTAGTCCCAGCTACTAGGGAGGCTGAGGCAAGAGAATCGCTTAAGCCCAAGAGCTGGAGGTTGCTGTGAGCAGTGTGACGCCACGGCACTCTACCCAGGGCGATAAAGTGAGACTCTGTCTTTAAAGCTGTCGGAAAGGAAAGGGGACTGGCAAGCGGTGAAAAGGAGGCACAATATGCTTTTAACTTTGTAATTTTGTGTAATGTTCAGTTTTATATTGCCAAACTTAATTTTTTCTTACTATAAAAATCCTGTACATCTAATTATTTACTGAATGCTTTATTAAAACTCCATTTCTGGCAAAAGAAAAAAAAAAAAGAAAGAAAGAAGACAAGAATTTTAAACATTTTTTTTTCCATTTGTACAATGCAATGATGGTAATACCCCAGATCAGGCAGACTTTATCTGGTGGGTCAGAAAAACAGGCCAAGCCATTTATTTCCATACAAAATATGAGACATTCACTATAATTCAATGAGTGAATCCTGAAATCAGACACAGGTGTTTACATCTTGGTGCCTAGAGAGGCCTTTGTGTTTATAGTGGGTGATGTGGAACTACAGAATGTCTGACTGGACATTTCTGAATTGGTGTGTAGAACATCAGGAAGATCGAAAAAAAATGAAAATCATGAAGATGAGCGGGATATGAACAAGCAAAAACCACCAGACCCCAGGTACCAATGAATGAGCAGGGCCTGGAAGACACTGGGTGAAATATGAGGAGGAGGCCCCGTTGAACAGGACAAGATGTCAAAAGTGGACACAGATTTCGCATGCAAAGTACACAAAAGCTGCTTGTTCTTAGATGACATTCACTCAACCAATGAAAAACTGCTTCTCTTAACAAGGTTGTTTATTGTTTTCAAGCACTTCTCAGTAACTACAGAGAACAAATCAGTTTGGGGATCTTTTTTTTTTTTTTTTTTGGAGACAGAGCCTCAAGCTGTCACCCTGGATAAGCAACCTCCAACTCCTGGGCTCAAGCGAGTCTCTTGCCTCTGCCTCTGCCTCCCAAGTAGCTGGGACTACAGGCACCGGTCACAACGCCCGGCCATTTTTTGGTTCCAGCCGTCATTGTTGTTTGTCGGGCCTGGGCTGGATTCGAACCCGTCAGCTCAGGTGTACGTGACTGGCGCCTTCGCCTCTGAGCCACAGGCGCTGAGCCTTGTTGGTGTTTCTATTAGTGGTATCTACTCCTCACTAATTTCTCAATTTAGTAACCTATTATCAGTCTGAGCCTGGGTGAATTAATCCTGGGGTATCCTGCTCTCAGGGAGAACACCTGATCGGTCCATATGCCGAAAACCAAGATAAGACGTGTATCTTTTTTTCTGCAAGATTGGATTTTGCTGACTTGCCAGGGATTTTTATAACAAGAAATGTAACCAGACTGGGAAAAATCTTCTGATGTCACAATATTGAGAGATCAAGGCCTAGAATGCTGCTGACCTGCTGGAGTCAGCGCAGCCTCAGGAGCCTTTCCCCCCCACCTTCCTGAAGTGCAGGGGACTCACCTTGCCCTGGGGCTGTGGGTGGTGTCACGGTTGTCCTTGTGCTGTTTGTCATGGCTGCCCCTCCCACAGCAGCATGTCGTGTGGCCAGTGCACTGGGCACCTGCTGCTCTTGGCCACATGTGTCCTCCCCAGCCCTGTGATGCCCCGTTCTGCCTTAGTCAGAGAGAATGGTTTTGTTCCTCCTGTCTGAGGGGGGTGGCCTGTCTTCCCTCTGTGACTTCTTACAGAGGCTTCCACAGGACCTGCTGAGATGCTATGATACTCAATTCTCCTTTAATAAGCCATTCTCCCCTCCCCCACACTCAGCAGGGAGCTATAGGAGGAGGAGCCAGTGAATGAAGTTGGCCAGGACACATGGGATGAACCATATTTCACCCCTTCCTGTTGCCATAACTTCCTTGACTCCCATCCTTGACTCCCACCGGCCCCTCCACGGTCCCGCTTTCCTGTGTGATTAGCTGGGCTGCTTGGACTGTGGCCGGTGAGTCCTCCCATTATGGGGAGAATGAGGCTCCCAGTGGCCTCCCATGCTGTCTGCTAGAAACTGCTGGGTTTCTAAAGAGAAAACACAATGCCCTGAACACAGACCCTGGAGCAGAGGCCACCCCTTCCTGCACAGAGGCCTCACAAACCAGCATGTGAAAAGCAGCTGAGGGCAATGACCTCAAAGGAGAACCACAAGGGAGAGAATGCGTCAACCACCCCTCAGCCACAGCCCAGCCCCCGCCCTGGCATGAGACCTTCACCTCCACTTCCCCAAGTGTAAGAGAGCAATAATGCCCTCCTTCCCTAGATATAAAGTACATATAATCGGGGCTCAATAAATAACCATTCCCTACTCCTCCCTTTCTTTTTTTTGGAGACAGAGCCTCAAGCTGTCACCCTGGATAGAGAACTGTGGCCTCACAGCTCGCAGCAACCTCCAATCCCTGGGCTCAAGTGAGTCTCCTGCCTCTGCCTCCCAAGTAGCTGGGACTACAGGCGCCCACCACAACGCCCAGCCATTTTTTGATCGCAGCCATCATTGTTGTTTGGTAGGCCCGGGCTGGATTCGAACCCGCCAGCTCAGGTGTACGTGGCTGGCGCCTTAGCCTGTTGAGCCACAGGCGCTGAGCCTCCTCCCTTTCTTGTCTTAGAGAAATTACATGATAGGAATGTTAAGACGGGGATAGCTCCTGTTCTAGAGATGTTCATAGGTAGTGGGGGAGACAAATGAATAGACCAATAGACCCTCCTGATAACTTGTAGTAAACTCTGTGCAAAAGAATGGAAGCAGAGAGTTGCAGTGTTTAGTAGGGTGGATGGAACATATAATGCAGGGGGAAGGGGGCTAGAAGGGTCTTGCTATTATGCAAGCTTTGTTTAGTTGAATATGAGGAGATCATAACATAACAATGGGTTGAAAAAGACAAAAATTGTTTTCTGTCAAAAAAAAAAGTTGTTTTCTCCCCCTAAAACAAAGTAAGGAGATAAATAGTAAAAAGCTGGTGGCTCCAGCATCATCATAATGGCTCCTTCCATTTCATGGCTTGACTATCCTGGTGGTCTTCGTGGCCCAAGGTGGCTGCTGGAGCTCTGGCCATCATCTCTATATACAAGACAGTAAGAATGACAACAAGAAGGATATGCCCCCTTTTTCTTCACCCAGTTCAATGGGTAGGGTGCCAGCCACATACATTGAGGGTGGCGGGTTCGAACCCAGCCCGGGCTAGCTAAAACAACAATGACAAGTGCAACGACAACAGCAACAACAACAAAAATACCTGGGCATTGTGGTGGTGCCTGTAGTCCCAGCTACTTGGGAGACTGAGGCAAGAGAATTGCATAACCCAAGAGTTTGAGGTTGTTGTGAGCTGTGACACCATTGCACTCTACTGAGAATGACATAGTGAGACTCTGTGTCAAAAAAAAAAAAAAAAGAACAAGAAGAAGAAGATAGATAAACGGCCAACAAATACAAAAAAAGGATGCTTAGCATCATTACTCATTACTCACCAGGTAAGTGTGAACCAAACCCAGAATGAGGTACCTCTAAATGAGACCCACTAAGATGGCTATAATAATTATAAAAGTGGAAAACGAAAAATGGTGGATAAATTGGAACCCTCATACACTGCTGGTGGGAATGTATAGCCACTACTGTAGAGAGAGTTTGATGGCTCCTCAAATAAAAATAGAATTACCACATGGTCCAGCAATTCAACTCCGAGGTATTTAGCAGCTCCTTCCCAAATGAAAACAGGTGCTGGTACACACAGACGTGTTATGTTCACAGCAGCATCGTCCACCAAGTCAAAAGGCACAAACAGCCCAAATCCCCATGGATGAACTCTGGATGGAATATTATTCAGCCATAAAAGGAGTGAAGCGCTGACACACGCTATATAAAAAGAAGCCAGACACAGAAGACTATCCTTTGTATGATTCCATTTATGGGAAATATCCAAAATAGGTAAATTCACAGAGACCAACCCAAGCAGATCGGTGGTTGCAAGGGGCTGGAGAAGAGGGAAGAAGCTTCTCATTGGGCATGTTTTCTTTCTTTCTTTCTTTTTTATCGCCCCGGGTAGAGTGCTGTGGCGTCACAGCTCACAGCAACCTCCAACTCTTGGGCTCAAGTGATTCTCTTGCCTCAGTCTCCCGCCACAATGACCGGCTATTTTTTTGCTGTGGTTGTCACTGTTGTTTTAGCTGACCCTGGCCGGGTTCCAACCGCCAGCCTGAGCTACCGGCACCGCCATGGGCATGGGGTTTTTAATTTGGAGTGTTTTGGAACTGGACACGTAGTTGCACGACATTGCAAATATACTAAATGGTTGGTTAGTTTTATGCTCTGTGAATTTCATCTTTTTTTTTTTTTTTTAAGTAAAACTATTCATACAATGCCAGCTTATTGACAGTGTAAATCCCGTAGGCTAAAACCCGGGTCAGGCAGCAATTTCATCCCTGTTCAGGTTTATCCCAAAAAACAGACCAGGAAAATTCTCCTGACATTAGCTCATTTCAGGTCACTAGTGCTCCCTTAATGAAAGTAAAAGCATCCGAGAGTGACGGGAGGAGGGGACGCGAACCTAAAACGAAAACAGGGTGTGCACGGGGCAAATACCCTGTCGCCCGCGGTGCTGCTAGGCCCGCCTCCCTGCTCCGTCTCAGCCTCAGAGGCTAAGGCCGCCGCCCGGCTCCAGAGTCGGCCGATCCTGCGACCCGCGCAGCGCGATTAAGCGGCGGGCCAGGCCCTTGCGCGCTGGGGGCTCCGGGTTTGGGGCGGGCGACGAGGGAACGTGGCGAGGCCCACGGGGCGGGGCCGGGGCGGGGCCGGGGCGGGGCCGGGCCGGCGCGGGCTGGGCGGGGTCTGCGCCGGCGCCGGTCCGGCCGGGCGCTCCGCCCGCGGCGTAAACTGTGCGGGAGCGAGCGCGGCTGCGGAGCAGGTGAGCGGGCGGGGCTGCGGCGCGCGGGCCGGGGTCCCGGGGGCCGCGGCGCGGAAGGCCCAGGTTGGAGCCGCGGCCTGCGGGACCGGGCTCTGCCCTCCGCTCGCCCCTGGCCGCTGCTCCTTCCCCGGCTCTGGGCTGCGGCCCCTGCGAGCGCCGCGCTCCTGGCCTCTGCGGCCGGCGCGGGGACCAAGAGAGGAGGGTCCTGAGTGAAGCCGCGGTGGCGGCCGGCCGGGAACTGGGGCGCGGGAGGGGCGCTAGTCGCCGTCTCCAGGCCTTCTGTCCAGCCCTGTCCTCCTCCCCGCGTCCTCCTGTAGCCAGAGCCCCTGTCGGGGGTGGGGTGCGGAGCAAGCTGTTGGAAGGCCATTTAAAGGAGCAGTGCACGTGGGTCACTGGGAGTGTGGCCGGGGGCACTTTGTTCTTTCCTCCTGCTTGAGACTTCACACGTGCCCAGTCCGTTTGGCCTGCAGCACCTGGCCTCCCTGGGCATGTTTGCAGAGTGCTTACCTTACTGGTGTGTTTGCTGTTTTATCAGGCACTTAAAGCTGTGGGGACACAACCCAGCTTTTAAAGCTGAAGGAAACTGAAGCTAGTGTGGACCCAGAGTTTTATTGACGAAGAAGCTGAGCCCACCAGAGCTAAAGTGACTTTGCCCAAGGTCACCCAGGTAGGATGCAGCAGAGCCAAGCAGAGACCCCCATGTCCTGACCTCTCCAGGTCTTGGCCCTTTGCTAGTTAGATGAAATGTCCCTGTCTGTTGGCTTCATATTACTTTCCATGTTACTTTAGTTCGTAAAAGGGTTGAACTGTGGTGAAGTGTGATTGGTGAACCTGAGAGCTTCCCCTATTAACGCAGAACAGTTTGACACAAAATCGACAGGCTGGCTGCCATTTTTGTGAGCAAAGAAATCAGATCAGGATTGACCCCAGCTCCCAGGAAGTAGGCCCCACATTCTCTTCTGTAGACATCTGAGCTCCAAGAGCTTCAGCCAAGACCTTTGGCAGTAACAAAAGGCTTTGGACAAGCTGCCACCTCTCTGCTGGATGTGTCTGTGTGGGAGCGGTGACCAGCCCAGCCGGTGAAGGGCCCTGCGTTCTGGCCCCAGCTCAGAACTGCACCCGCAGTGGCTGGCCAGGCAGGCGGTCTAGCTCAGCCTCGGTCCACCTCGAGTTCCAGGACAGAGGTTGGAGTAAGGGCTTGTGAGAACGATGCTTCAAAGTGGGATGGATGTCATTTCTGGTTTGCGGGGGAAACTGTATCTTCTGGTGGTGAAGTGCCTGGATGCCCGGGTGCCCAGTCTCAAATCTGACATGTTTATGTGTGGGAAGTTAGTGTTTGTTGTTGTTTGAAAAAGCAGGGAAGGAGGAGGAAGAGGCGGAGGAAGGGCCTAGCCAGAGGCTGCTGCTCATCTGCCTGGAAGCCTAGTGAATACAGTCACATCTGTGTCCCCTCCCCTCCTCTCTCCTTGGCTGCTCATAACCCCACCAGACAGTTTGCCAACCGAGGCCTCACCTATCTTGGCCTTTTTTTTTTAACTTATTGATGTTACTAACATAACGTACCGTGTTTATGAGTTACTCATACACAGTAAGAAGCTGTTTTGTACAGTAGTTGTCACAGTTATTCTTAAGATTGTCAGTGACACTAAAGTAGTTATTTTTACTTTATTTTATTTTTTGAGACAGCATCTCGCTCTGTTGCCATGACTGGAGTGCCGTGGCATCATAGCTCACTGCATCCTCAAACTCCTGGGCTCAAGCGATCCTCCTGCCTCAGCCTTCCAAGTAGCTGGGACTACAGGTGCGTGTCACCATGCCTGGCTAATTCCTCTCTTTTTTGTAGAGACAGGGTCTTACTGTGTTGCTCAGGATGGTCTTCAACACCTGGTCTCAAGTGCTCTTTCCCCCTCAGCCTCCCAAAGTCCTGGGTTTTTGAGTAGTTGTTATCCTTTTAAAGAAGGGGAAACTGAGGTTCAGGGACTTAAGCATCTGGTCCAGTTACATAGTCTCGGTGCTTTTGAGCCCCAATGGGTTGCCTTGTCTTTATCTTTTAAGTTTTTACACAGGAAGCTTCCTACACTCACCCTCTATCCCTATGTCTCTCCTCTGCTGCCTAGAGAGTTTCTGTGGAGTCTCCATGAGCAACTTCCTGACAAACAAACAAAAAAAAAAAATTTTTTTTTTCCCCCAAAGAAACTGAAGCAGTGTGTATAGGTCACATGCTATGTTTCAGCTATTGCTTTGACTTTTGGACACCGTTTGGTTGTGAACTGACAAGACAGCAAGTGTTTCTGCAAGCATTCCCACCTGTTCCTGGTCTGCTGCAGCTGGGGGAAGGCTGGCAGGGCTGAAAGGGGGACTCTCCTGGAAGGAACATTCTCCCTACTTCCAGCTGGCTGGACTTGACATGGGCTTCAAGCCTGGAGATGGTCTGACCACCAGGTTAACGTCTGGGGGAAAGCATGGTTTCACATCAGTTCTCAGGAAAGGCCAGATGTCAGTGGGGGAGGTCATTGTTTTATAGCCTCTGGAAAGGCCAGATGTCAGTGGGGGAGGTCATTTAGCCTCTCCTTTGGCTGGGAAGATGGGCTGCTTATTCATCTTTGCTGAATTTCAAGAGAAGGGGAAGAAAAATGTGCAGGGTGCCTACCTTTCTGGTATACCTTAACCAGAAACTTCCTGGCTTTTTTTAAAAATAAAGGTGATATATGTTCATTCTAGAAAGTAAAAGAAACATTTTATTAAATGATTCATTAGCCTTCAGCATGGAGAGAACTGCGCTTTTTTTGCAGTTTGCTGAGGCCAGGTTTGAACCGGTTCATGGGGCCGGCACCCTACTTGATGAGCCACAGGCAGCACCTGAGAGAACTGCCCTTAACATGCATTTCCCTCCTGTGCTCTGCTCTTTGCCAGTGTTTTTCAACCTTTTTTTTTTGTATCTCCCTGCTCTCTTGAACCTATGGTTAAACCTTCCCAACACACTTAAATTATGTTGATCAAAAAAGAATGTACTTCACTGTGCTTTGAACTTCTTTTGGAAATAATTCAATTAATGATCCGTAAACATTTTCGCAGCACACCCAAGGCCCTCTCACGGCACACCAGTGTTCCACGCCAGTTGAAAATCACTGCTCTGTGCATAGGTAAAATAGTAGAGGTAGGAAGCTATAGAGGAAGTTTTTGCATCCTGTTCTTTCTGTTAGAGTTATGCTTTCAGAATTTCCCTTCATTTGAGTATTCTTGGAAAACTGGATTCGATGGTTGTGTAGAGAGAGCAGTTGAATTTGCCATTATATATCTTAGCAGTTCCTCAGTTGGACAGTCTCCCACCCTCCCTTTTGTCTGAGAGCTGCAGTGCCCTGCCCCCTCCCGCAGCCCACAGGTGGGCACCTCTCCCCTGGAGCCAGACATACAGCAGAGGGAGAGCAGAGTGGGTCCTGGGCTGGGAGTTGTGCATGCAGACAGACTTTATTGAGTTTTTAGGGTGGCAGATGACCTGGTGAGTGAGTAATTAAGGGACATTTCTGGGCACACACCTGCTTGTGGGAAAGGTACATGGCTTGTAATATGAGTGTGTTCCCAGAAAGCCCACCTGGTGTGAGTGGGGCTGCCTGTCTGACCCAAACCCTGGCCACTCAGTGTGTGACCCTCACAAAGTGCTGAGGGAGAAGGGAAGGGTTCCTTGAGCGGCGGTTTGGAGACCCGAGTTGTAGTTGTTGTAGCTTTTGGTCCTAGGACCATAACGGATTGCGTTTGCCCTTCTGACTTTCACTTTCCTTAATTATGAAAGAGGAGCTGACTAGATAGCCCTTAAGGGTCTGGCCGGCTCTGACATTGTCCTGCGGAAGTGCCCTTTCGTTAGACAAAACATGCACGTGACCAGAGTGCCCTGGGCTGGGGCTAGGTGGAAACTGGATCTCTCCCTGAGGCCCAGCCTTTGAAGCCAGCTTCTGTGTCTGGGGGTTCAGCTGATTAGTAACTTCTCCAGAGGGACATTAGTAGGCTTCCCTGTCCCCTCTTACTGTGTCCCCTTCTCCATTTCATCTTCTTAAAACTACCATTTGTTGAACGCCTACTATGTGCTGGACACTTTCCATATTCTCTCTAGCTTTTCCAAAAGTCTTGCAAGGTATGCCTGCTCTGCTTTTTGCAGAAGAGAAAATGGGCTCTATAAGATTAAATTGCCTGAGGCCATGCAGCTAAGGAGTATGTGGTTCAAATCGAACCACTGGCTTGCAGCTTCTCATTTGAAGAAAACAAAAAAGCCAATTTCTGGGCTTTTCTCCAGGGTGGCATGCTGGGGGCTCTCTCTGCCACTTCTTCCTAAACTGCTTTTTTCCTAGGCTATTTCAGGAAATGAGAGAACTCTACCAGGGCCTGGATGCCTCTGGGTAGGAAAGAACTCATGGAGGTAAATCCAGAGTGCGGGCCAAGGTTCTAGAATGCCCCACCAAAGGGTTCCTCCCTGTGTTGGGGAGAAGCGCCCAGCAAGTGGTGTGTACCACGATATGGGCTGAGTGGGAGAGATGGATGGTCACCTGGGGTCGGGGGAGGGGAGCAGGCAAGAAAGCTACAGGAATATCTCAGGGTGTCATCTGACCTTAGTAACGGTTCTTTATTTCAAGGGTAGACTCTGGGATTTCCCAGGAGTCATGCCAGTGCTGTGGGGCAGCCACATGACCATAGAAAATGACGCGTTTCAAACCAGGGCTGCCCCCTTTGAAAGCAGGGAGCATTGTTCATTTAGCCTACTGGGGGAAAGAAATCACGTGTCTGAGATCCAGACCCTTTTCGGCAGCCCCAGGGTCTGTGGTAAGCTCCCAGTTTGCTTCTGGACCATCTTTTTCCATGAGACACTAGCATTTGCTGTGGCGTTTTGTCAGTCGAGTCTATTTCCTGCCCAGTTCTGTTGGCCTTAAATGCTAAGGCCTTTACATTTACAGTTCTCTGAAATGAAAAAAAGGTGGAGGAAATTGGGTCACCAGGTTTCCATGATAATTGCAGGAACTGCTGACACCAGCACCGTGGGGGAGATTCTGTGGGTCGGGCTCCCAGGGTTTGGCTAATTCAGCATTCTCATCTGATTCAGCTGAGTAATGGGAGGGTGCCGTGGCCGCTTCGATTTTTGCATCCTAACCCAAAGCTGCTGTCAACCACAGAGCTTCCTTCTGGGAAGGGTTTCTAGAGCATAGTCTCTACAGTGGACACCCCCTCTTTGTTTTCCTGCCACTTCAGAGAATGGGGGGCGCTGAACGCTGTGTCCTTGATGGGGTTTGACAGGAGCGGGGGTGGGGGGAGGGGATTGCCCAGCCCCACCTCCACCTGCCCGGGAGTCAGCCTGCCTTGGGAGTTGTTTGTAGCACTAGGCGCTCTGACGTGGATAGACATCTAGCCAGGTTGTTGATCTACACACATTTGGGTGGGGATTTTTCCCTCCAAGGATTTTAGAGCCCCATCAGACTTCAGCAAAGCAGGCTTTTTGGAATTGAAAAAGGGAAACAAAGGCACGTCCATCCTGCTTCTGTGTCTTCCTTCAGGAGCTGTAAATCCAGGGGCTGAGGCCAAGGGCAAAAGTGCATCATCAGGTCTCTTCCATCTCTTCAGGTCAGAGGGAGGAGGAGTAGGAGAAAGTCTGTCTAAATGTTGAAGCTCATTATTCCCCTTTAAAAAACTAATAGCCTAAAAAAATACAGACGCAGCCCATGTTTATTATAGAAACTTGAGACATGCACAAAAAAAATAAGGAAAATACAAACCACCCACAGTCCTACCATCCAAAAATAATCACCTTTTATGTTCTGTAATATTCCTTGCCAGTCCTTTATGTATATACATTTTGTAGAGAAATTCATATGATCAAGTGTGTGAAGTTTTATGTTCTGTTAAATTTGCCATTGGGTATTTTTCCATGTTACTAAATATTCCTATTTCCAGATTTTAGACTATTTAGGACTATTCCTGTAATAGTCCTCACCAGACCAATTTATCATAGTACAGAGCCAGACATTTCCGTCATTCTCACTTTTTAAAAACAGTTATATGTACCTTTAAGCATTTTTATGCACACACTTTATTATTTTCTTAGGATAAATTCTGAGAAGTAGCATTCAGGATCAGAAGTTGCAACTATCTTTAAAGCTTTTGATTTGTACTGCTTTCAATAAGGTCAGTCCGGCTCGTCTCAGCTGTCCCACACCCTGCCCCACATGGGCATTTTTTGGGGACTTTACCTGCCTGAGAGCTCCCTTCTCCCCAGGCAGCTTTGCTAGTCTGAGAATCCTCCATTCCCCATCTCCCCACTTGCTTTCAGGAGAAAGGGCTGCTCATTCTCTCACACTCCCCATTCAGCGGTCAAGTAGTCCTGAGCAGGGGGATGAAGGACACCGTCCTTACTGAGCAACGGGCCTGGTCCTGCAACTATAGAACAGGGGCAGCCCCAGGGACAGTCCCGAGATGTGCATTTTTTTTCCTTTTTCTCTTTTCGTTGTCTTTTTATTTCGACAGCATTCAAATTTGTCCTGTAAAATGCTAAGCATCATTGCCAAAACTTTAGAATATACAGACGCTCAGATAGATGTATATGTACATGCATATGTATATATATGTGTACACACACAACACACGCAGAGTTTCCTAGGAAAAATCATTTCATTAATTACCTTTGAATAGAGAAGATGAATTGCACAAAGGGGAAAAAGTTGAAGCGTTTTGACCCTGCCTTACAATTTGCCCCACTCTTGAAATGGAGCTTCAGAGAACCAGAGAGTATTGGAGCCAGACATCTCTTCAAGGTCAAGGTTGAACTCCGTTCACCACTGAGAAAACCAGGACCCAGAATAGTAGAGTTCCAAAAGCCACACAGCCAGATGTCAGAAGAGCTGTCATATGCATTTGTAGATTTCTGATAAGACAACTTCTGTAAGATATGGGATTATGAAGTATTGGACAATGAGAGACACTAGTTAGCCTCTCACACAGAAGAAAGTTTCCCAAAACCCTCAAGATGGAAAGTTCCAAACTGAATAATCTTTAGACCTGACCATGACAAAGCAAGTGATACCAGCAGTAATGCTAGCAGGTCAATAGCAGGGTGTGTGTGTATGTGTGTGCACGTGCGTGCACGCACAGAGTTTTGCAAACCTGAGAACGGTGGGAACCTAATTTGGCGGCATGAATGCAGTGACAAAGGCCTGCTGTGATTGCTGTGGCTTTCTCCTGTTCTTATTTCTTTCATTCTTTCTTTTTTTAAAATAAATCATAGCTGTGTACATTAATGTAGTCGTAGGGTACAATGTGCTGGTTTCATATACAATTTGAAATATTTTCATCGAACTGGGATACATAGCCTTCATGGTATTTTTCTTAGTTATTGTGCTAAGACATTTATATTCTGGCTTGGCGCCTATGGCTCAACGGGCTAAGGCGCCAGCCACGTACACCTGAGCTGGCGGGTTCGAATCCAGCCCAACCTGCCAAACAACAATGACAGCTGCAACCAAAAAATGGCCGGGCATTGTGGCGGATGCCTGTATTCCCAGCTACTTGGGAGGCAGAGGCAGGAGACTCGTTTGAGCCCAGGAATCGGAGGTTGCTGTGAGCTGTGATGCCATAGCACTCTACCCAGGGTGACAGCTTGAGGCTCTGTCTCAAAAAAAAAAAAAGACATTTATATTCTACATTTAGTAAATTTCATGTGTACCCTTGGCGAGACGTGCATTTTTAACAAGCAGGCTGGCGTGCGTAGAAGTGATAAACAGCACAGAAACAAACTACCAGGGTAACCCTGAGCCAATCGTATTTAACCCTCAGTGTCCTCGTGTGTAAACTGGTAAAGAATAGTAGCACCCAGCTTCTTGGATTCTGGTGTTGGGTACCTGGAGGGGCTGCCACCACCCCCTTCAGTGGCCTGGATCACCTTTGAGAAACTGTGCTCCTTCGGGATTCCTCCTTCCCCAATTCCGAAGTCCCATCACCCCCACCAGCCTAGGAGGTGGTGATTAGATGGCACCCTTGCTGGGACGGCCATGACCAGCTCTGCCCTGCGTGGTCCTGCGTCCCTGCTTTCTGGGAATCTTACCCCACACTGT
>CAUYON010154342.1:0-64775 GCA_963573935.1 Arctocebus calabarensis
TTATATATAATTTTATTGAATCATAATTCTGTACATTGGTTCAATCATAGGGCACGATTCATATACATTCAGAAATGTTTTGATCATACTGTTACAGATAGCCTTCATGGCATTTTCTTGATCACTATATAAAGACATTGAAACTCTACATTTAATAAGTTTCCCCAGTACCCTGCTAAGATGCACCGTAGGTGTGATCCCACCAATTGCCCTCCCTCCACCCATACTCCCCTCTCCCCTCTCTTTCCCCTTTCCCTGTATTCCTATGCTATAATTGGGTTTTAGCCTTCATATGAAAGCTATAAATTAGCTTCAGATTCGGGCTGAGTACATTGGATACTTTTTCTTCCATTCATGGGCAGTGTTTTTAAAATGCTAAAAGAAAAAAAAATGTTAACCACAAAAATTTTTTTTTTTTTAGAGACAGATTCTCACTACGTCAAGTACCATGGGTGCCGTGGTATCACAGCTCACAGCAGCCTCCAACTCCTGGGCTTAGGCGATTCTTGCCTCAGCCTCCCAAGTAGCTGGGACTACAGGTACCCACCACAGCGCCCGGCTAGCTTTTTGCTGCAGTTTGGCTGGGCCAGGTTTGAAGGGCCGAGGCAAGAGGTTTGCTCCAGCCCAAGAGTTTGAGGTTGCTGTGAGCTACATTGCCACAGTGCTCTACCCAGGGCAACTGAGTGAGACTTTTCGGTATATGGGGTCAGGGCTCTACTCACTGAGCCACTGGCGCCACCCCCTGTATCTCCAAAATTGAAGGCAATGATGTATCATGGGACAACTTCACAATGAAGAAACTTAACATTGTTTCAGCTAAAAAAAAAGTTCTGAAATTGCTTTGAAGGGGGAGTACTGATAGTCAGCAATGAGGTATGTGCCACTTTTTCCAGGACAAATTTGTAAATTTAATTATCAGGCCTCATATATTATCAAATGTATTTTAATGAGTAATAACTATTCTGGTCAACACAGCCAATAACAGTATTATATAGCCAGAGCAGTTGGCAAACCACAGGTCATATGCTCCTGCATTAGCTATAAGAACTATCCCTACAACCACAAAACTAACTTACCAGTTTGCCTTTTTAAAAATACCCTAAAAGAAGCTGAAACCACGACTATAAACATAGCCATGTTATTAACACTGACTGAATGATAACTTCTAGTAGCACCAGTGTCATAAATAGAAAGTTATTTTTACTATTGTTATCATCATCAAAGAAGAATAATCACTTCATGAATTCAGTTTATGTTATACTACTGAAATTTATAACAGAAAACTTGAAAAAAATGTCCCTATACACAGAACACTCACCAACTTTCCCCCCTTACCTAAAGACCTGCAGACTGAAATGGTTGCCTCCTCCAAGAGTTTCAACTCGGTGCTAGAGAAAGAGAAGAAAGGTAATTAATAACTGTAACACTAAAAATACACACGCAAAGGAATATATTAAAATAAGAGGAAAATAATGTGGAAGAAAAATATCATATATGGAGGTAAAAAATGAAGTCGGCAAAATAAAAGTTAAGCTTCAATTTCCAATGTAATTAGAAAATTTAGCATAATTCTGAGTATGAGATGCTTAAGAGAAGAGCTTTAGGTGTCCTACCTTTTACACATCTGGGCAGGGAAGAGACTTAGAAAATTCAAGAAGGGCACTCCACAGTAGACAGCACAAAACAGGGCCCTACACACCCAATTCTAAAGACAGTAATGGTCATGGTTATTTAGAAAAATGCCATTATTTCTAGGAGGTATGTGCAGGGTCATTATGTCTTTAATACTTTCAACTAATTCAACCAAAAAGAGAAAAAATAAGGCAAAAAGTAAGAGATGATACATATATAAGCTTCAGTGGTTTACAGATACATACAACAACAGAGACAGACACAAACCAACACAGAGACAAAACTGAAACTTGGAAGAGAACATGCTCGACGACACTGGCTTTGACAATGATTTATTGGATATGATACCAAAAGCACAGTCATAAAAAGAATAAATAGACATGTTGGATTTCTCAAAATTTAAAACTTCTGTGCATCAAAGTATACTATCAACAGAGTGAAAAGTCAACCATGAAATGAAGCAAAATATCTACAAATCTATATCTGATAAGGGATTGATACCATGAATATACTTAAAACAACCAAAAAAGAAACCCAGGCTTAGCGCCTGTAGCATAGTGGTTATGGCGCCAGCCATATGCACTGAGGCTGGCGGGTTTGAACCTGGCCTGGGCCAACTAAACAACAATGACAACGTCAACAAAAAAAATAGCCGGGCGTTGTGGCGGGCACCTGTAGTCCCAGCTACTTGGGTGGCTGACAAAAGATAATCACTTAAGCCCAAAAGTTTGAGGTTGCTGTGAGCTGCAACGCCACAGCATTCTACTGAGGGTGACAAAAAAAAAAAAAAAAAGAAAGAAAAGAAACCCAGACAACTCAATTTAAAAATGGCAAAGACTTGGGCGGTACCTGTGGCTCAAAGGAGTAGGGCACCAGCCCCATATGCCGGAGGTGGTAGGTTCAAACCCAGTCCCAACCAAAAACCGCAAAAAAAAAAAAAAAAAAAAAAAAAAAGGCAAAAGACTTAAATAGCCATTTCTCCAAAGAGGAGACAGAAATGGACAATAAGCACATAGAAGGATGCTCAACACCACTAGTCATCAAAGAAATGCAAATTAAAACCAGAGTGAGATACCACTTTATCCAAAAGGGGGGGGGGGCTCAAAAAACAGAAAACGCCAAGTACTGGTGAGGATGTGGAAAAACTGGGACACCTTGCACACTGCTGGTGGGTGTGGACAACGGGAGAGCCCCTGGTCAGGGGCTAAGCTAAACTCCACCTTAGGTCTAAAACCATCCTGCGAGATCGTGACAGGCAGACGCAAGGCAGATAAGGGAGACATGCCGCGGGCGCCTCGTCTCCTTGCACCGGTCCAGTTACATACCCGTAATATCCTACAGACACCTTGATAGGAGGAGCTGCCCGATAAGAAAGACCTGCCTGTAAAACCAGCTGCTCCTCAGTCTCCCAGGAACAGAACTGCTGACATCCCTTTTGATCTCAGCCCACCTGCACCCAGGGACAAAATAAACTTTTCTGCATGCTTGTTACACTTGGTCTCATGTGTTTTGGTGCATTTACATTGTTTTACCTATCACTGTGGTAAAACTGTGAGAAAAATACTGCAGTTCCTCAAAAGGTTAAACACGAAACTACCATATGATCCAGCAATACCACTTCTGAGTACATACCCAAAATAAGTGAAAGCAGGATGGGTCTTCAAGAGATTTTTTTTTGTTAAAGCAGTTTCTTCTTTTTTGAATGAAAGAAAGACAAGGCTCCCTTTGTCACATAAGGTAGAGTACAATGCCACAATCATAGCCCAATGCAGCCCTGAACTCCTGGGCTCAAGTGATCTTCCTTCTTCAGCTTCTAAAGTACCTAGGACTACAGGCATGTGCCACCAGGCCCAGCTAAATCTTTTTTTTTCCGAGACAGGTTCTCACTATGTTACCCAGGCTGGTCTTGAACTCCAGACCTCAGGGATCCTCCTGCCTCAGCCTCCCAAAGTGCTAGAATTATAGGCATCAGTTACCACAACTAGGCTTGAAGAGATATTTGTATTCATGTGTTCATAGCACAACTATTGTCAGTAGCCAAAAGTTGGAAGTAACCCAGTGTCTGCAGACAGATAGATGAATAAACAAAATGTGGCATATACATACAATGGAATATTATTTAGCCTTAAAAATGGGAAATTTTGAAATATGTTGCAACATAGATAAACCCTGAAGAGATTAAGTTGAGTGAAGTAAGCCAGCCACAAAAAGAAAAAAGAATATGATTCCTCTTCCTCTTATATGAAGATTCTTAGAACAGTGAAACACATAGGGACAGAGAACAGAATGGTGAGTGTCAGGAGCTAAGAATGGGAGAATTGGGGAGTCAGTGTTTAGTCTGTACAGTTTCATTTTGCCAAAATGAAAACGTTCTATAGATGGACGGTGGAGATGGTTGCCTATTATGTGAATGCACTTAATGCCACATAACTATACACTTAAAAATGATTAAAATTATAAACTTTACAGCTGGGCATAGTGGCTCACACCTATAATCCCAGCACTCCGGGAGGGTGAGGTGAGTGGACTGCCTGAGTTCACAAGTTCGAGACCAATCTGAGCAAGAGCAAGACCCCATCTCTAAAAAACAGCCAGGCATTGTGGCGGGCGCCTGTAGTCCCAGCTACTCTGGAAGCTGAGGCAACAGAATCTCTTGAGCCCAAGAATTTGAGGTTGATGTGAACTATGACGCCACAGCACTCTGTGACAAAGTGGGACTCTGCCCCCCCCCGAAAAAAAATTATAAACTTTATGTAATTATGTATATTTCACCACAAGGTTTTTAAGGTGCATTCCAACTCCAGTTCAACCATTTACTGCATATATGACTTCAGGTTAATTTCTTAACTCTGTCTTTGTTTCCTCATACAAAAGATTGGTATGACTAAATTATATAACACATGTAAAACACTTAAAACAGTGTCTGGCATAAAGTAAACCTTTTAATAAGTGATAGCTAATCTCTTGTACTTATTTCTAAGTACTCTATTCCATTCCATTGGTCTGTGTGTCTGTTTTATGCCAATACCATGCTGTATAGTTATTACTGCTTTGTAGTATGTTTGAAGTCAGGTAATGTGATGTCTCCAACTCTATTCTTTTTGCTCAAGATTGCCTTAGCTATTTGGGTCTTTTGTGATTCCACACAAATTTCAGGACTGCTTTTTCTAATCCTGTGAAAAACTTCATAGGTGTTTTAACAGAGATGGCATTGAACCTGTAAATCACTTTGAGTAGTATGGATATTTAAAAAAAATTGATTCTTCTAATCCACAAACACAGGATATCTTTCCATTTATTTGTGTACTCTTCAATTTCTTTCCTCGGTATATTATAATTTTTATTATAGAGATAATTCACCTCCTTGGTTAAATTTATCTCTAGATATTTTACTTTCTTGCAGTTACTACAAATGGGATTGCCTTCATGATTTCTTTTTCAAATAGTTCAACAGAATAAAGAAATAAGAAATAAATCTATATAGTTACAGTCAATTAATTTTCAACCAAGGCATCAAGAACACATATTGTAGAAAGGAGAGTCTCTTCCAAAACTGATGTTGAGAAGACTGGATATCCACATCCCAAAAAATGAAACTAGACCCCTATCTCTCACCACTTGCAACATCAAGTCAAAATAGATAAAAGACTTAAATAGAAGACCTGAAACTGGAATGACAAGAAAACATGGGGAAAATCTCTAGGAAAATTTGCCTGAACAGGATTTTTTGGATAAGACCGCAAAAGGGGGTGGTGCCTGTAGCTCAAGCTAAGGCACCAGCCACATACACCAGAGCTAGCAGGTTCGAATCTGGCCTGGGCCTGCCAAACAATGACAACTACAACCAAAAAATACACAAACGTTATGGTGAGCGCCTATAGTCCCAGCTACTCAGGAGGCTAAGGCAAGAGAATTGCCTAAGCCCAGGAGTTTGAGGTTGCTGTGAGCTGTGATGCCACGGCACTCTACCCAGGATGATAGCTTGAGGCTCTGTCTCAAAAAAACCTGAAAAGGATAGGCACCAAAAGCAAAATTAAGACAAATGGGATTATATCAAACTAAAACGCCTTTCCACAGCAAAGGAAACAATCAATAGATGAGGAGACAACCCACAGAATAGAGAAAATATTCATAAACTATGCATCTGACAAGGGTTTGGTATCCAGAATACATAAGAAATTCAAACATGGCTCGGCGCCTGTAGTTCAGTGGTTAGGGCGCCGGCCTCACGCACCAGGGCTGGCAGGTTCAAACCCTGCCCAGGCCTGCTAAACAACGACAACTGCAATAAAAAAAAAAATAGCCAGGCATCACAGTGGGCACCTGTAGTCCCAGCTACTTGAGAGGTTGAGGCAAGAGAATTGCTGAGCCCAAGAGTTAAAGTTGCTGTGAGCTGTGACACCACAGCATGCTACTGAGGGTGACATAGTGAGACTCTGTCTCAAAAAAAAAAAAAGATACATGTCTTTTCAAAATTAAATCTTTAAGTTTCATCTAAGATTGACATGCTCCGCAATGCCTAACAAGGTAACCTAGAAGCAATCCTACGGTAAAAAGAAGTTAATAGGTCTGCAGTACTTCACACTATATTAGGTGTTTTTAGAGTTTCTACCAGCCTCACAATGTCTCTCTGACGTCGGTTACAGTCTTCCTCACCCTTTTTTCTATCTTCCATCTACTCTTAGAGGTAAGCAGAGGCAAACAGGTGGCTGCAACATGAGCCCCCCCCTGGCTGTAGCTCATTGGGTCAGGATAGACATCTAACCTAAGCCAAGGCAAAGTCCTGGGGAATTTGGAGTGGAGATGGAAAGATGGAAATGTGAGGCTATTCTCTATCCGTACAGAGGCAGAAACCCAGTGAGTAGGGAAGATGAACAGAGGAACTTTGCAGAAAGAAGTAGACAGGAACGGAAGAAACTCCGAAGATTACTGCTGGCTTCATGATGACCAAGTCCAGAATTCCAGAAGCCTGGCAGTGTCCCTGATTTGGATTCTATGAGAAATCCTGTCTCTTCATCACATATTTCCCTCTCAGACATATGCTAAGTCAAATTGATTTTTGTTAACCACCAAATGACTTCAAATTAATCAATCAGTGTGGTCAGATACACATTAGTAGCTGGCAAGAAATAAAAATTATGTATTCCTCAGTTTGTTGCTTACGCAGGCAAAAACGTAAAGAGGTATAAAGTGCAAAGAATCATAAAGAGCTTTATGAGGATAACAAGCTAGACCGCGTGCATGAACACTTTGAGTGGTGCTTCCACCTTCCTCAGTCAGTGTCAGTCTCCTCTAAAACTGGCCAGAACCAGGCTGGGGGAGATCATCTGGCACTCTAGTAATCCTAGCACCCTAGGAGGCCAGGGCAGGTGGATTGCTTGAGCTCAGGAGTTCAAGACTAGCCTGAATAAGAGTTAGATCCCGTCTCTACTAAAAATAGAAAAAGCGAGGTGATCCTGGTGAAGGGTGCCTGTAGTCCCAGCTACTCGGAGGCTAAGACAAGAGGAGTGCTTGAGCCCAGGAGTTTGAGGTTACCATGAGCTGTTGTAACACCACAGTACTCTATCCAGGGCACCAGCATGAGACTCTGTCTCAAAAATAATAATAAATGAATGAATAAATAAATAAATAAAACTGACTGAAACCAAGAGTTTCAATTATATACATGTGGCTATAACCTTTGAAAGATGCTAAATTTGTCCAGTCAGCAAACATAGCCTGGGTACCCAGGACATGCGAGGCTGAGTGAAAGATGCCACCTCTGCCTCCAGACCACATGGAAGAATGAAGAAGCAGACAGACCATTCCCTGCAGAGGAAGGATGAAGATCAAGACCAGCCTGGTGTGTGAGCTCACAGGGTATACACTCAACCTACCCTGGGAGGCATCAAGAAAGGTGTCCTGTGGGACGTAACGGTTCAGTCCTAAAGGACCAAAAGAAGTCAGACAGACAAAAGGGAACAATGTAGGCAGAGGCATGGTGGTCACAGACAGCCAGCAACACAGGGGAATGGAGAAGTATTCTAGATGGTATATGAAGTTAAGTCTCATAACAGAAAGGTACTAGCTACTCCCAAAACAAAAACCAAAATGAGGCTCTGATTTATATTTAATACAGTATTAGCCTGAAAGGGCATTAATTCCAACACATGTTAGTAAGGTTGGTTTGGACATCACTTCTTCCAGGAAGCCTTCTTTGATCACCTAAGACCAGGTGAGAAGCCTATCTTCTACCCCAAAACACCTAACCATGAACCTGAGCACTGGGTGGTGGGACTACCCAACTATTCATCATGGCCCCACCAGACTGTGGACTCCTCCTTCAGCACTCCCAGGCCAGCACAAAGCAGGTAGCTAATAAAAATGTACCACATAAATGAATGTCACTATCAGACACTTTATCACTAGAGGACAAAATTATTTCCCCTTGCTCCTCAAGGAACACTTCCCAGTTTCCAGCCCTCAAGGCAAGGTCTGCCTCTGAAGTTTAATTTTTTATTAAAATATTTTATTAAAATATTTTTTATTAAAATATTTTTTTAAAGACATTTCTTTTGAAGCTATCTGAGTTATCACAATTATCAGTTGGCAAGCTCCCCCTTGTGCTAAGAAGTCAGTACCTGGTTGGGCCCACCAGGCCTACACATGGCCGCGATTGAAAACATTACTGCCACCAACTCCTTCAAGAATCATTACTGTGTGGGAGAAACATTTTCAGTGCCCAGATAATAAGCTCTGTGAGAACAGGGACAATGTCATTCACACATGCATCCCTGACCATGCCTGATACACTGGCTTGGCCAGAAGAAGAACCCTTAGTGATTATCTATTAACCAAAGGAGTCCAGGAGCTCCGATGCAGGATCCCTGCAACTTCTGCCCTCTGAAGCCTTACTTATTTCTACAAAGGAATCAGCCAAGCACAACCCTGCCAAAAACAACACATTGATTGTTATAATAGAATTCCTTTCTTCTCATCCCTCCATACTCCAATTTTCTAAACTTCTTGGAATATTTTAAGAATAATCTCCTTTCCCATTTGCTTGATTTAGAGCTATAATGAGGTGGTAAGCAACTGGGGTGGCTGGTAACTGTTGCTGCCTGTTATAGACATCCACGCACAGCACTGTTTTAGTTAAACAAATGAGCTCAGATGTTCTGGCAGCAGGCAACTAACAAATCATCATTTGCAGTAAATAAAAGTAAAATGGAACTGCAAAAATATGCCAATGTTTCCAAGACAATTACAATTAGAAACCAAATGTTGTTTCCAAAGGCAGATTTGGGGCAATCAAAACACGCAAGATGAAGGCAAAAAGGCAGGAGTCAAATATTCATTTGAATTTGAATATTCATAGTTGCCCAAGAATATACTTGTATACTGATTCAGATTAAATAAATGAGTACTACACAGTATACTTGAAACTTAATGTACACATAAGTTCCATATCTCCAAGGCAACTTGAAAACTGTCAATAATGGAAGATTAGGAATAAATACTTAAAAACTAGTAATCTCTTAATCAAGCTTGCTAAACAAATTCAACAAGATAAACAACTATCTTGAGCCAATGACCAGATGTGACTCTATCTAAAGCAGTTAAGGGATATCAGGCAACTTCTCAGAGCGTGGCCACACTATCAATCTGGCAGCAATATAAACACAGGATAGAAATCTTAGTTTTATTTTTTATCGATACATAATTGTACTTACGTATGGAGTCTATGTGATATTTTGATACATGTATACAAACATAATATCAAGTCAGGGTAACTGGGATATCCATAACCTCAGACATTTATCATTTCTTTGTGTCAGTTTTGCTGGTGACATTCCAATGAGCAATGAAACCTAAGGGACTGGAGAACTATGCCCAAAAATATCTCTATCTCTCTCTCTCTCTCTCTCTCTCACACACACACACACACAGACACTCTCACTCACACAAACACAAACATACCCCTCCAGAAAATCCACAACAGGTCTAAGGGTTTTCCTACAGCTTTAAGAAACTTCATTGGTCTACAATGAAGATAATTCGGCAAGGAAAGTGGTAATTCAGTTTTTCACAACTATAGAAAGCTCTTAGCCATTACCTCTGCCATTTCTGGGCTATGCTCTAAGCCTATTCACTTCCTTACTTTGATTTCATGAATTTCCCTAGGGAGAGAGCTATCAACCTCATACTCTCCACAGGCTTCTGCTACAAATGCCAACAACGAACACCAGTGGTACAACCAACTTATTTCCAAGTTACATCTCAAATACTCAATGTAATAAATGCCACCTCTGCTGAGTCTGCCAGTGCACATCACACCAAAGGTAAGTTGCTGAGGAGCATCGGTGGCAGAGATGACAAGGGGAAACTGAACAAAAGATGGAACAGTCCTAATGCCATGTTAAAGACTTTGGATTTTACCCTACATCTAATGAGAAGTCACTAAGCACAAAATCAAATATATACACTACTCTTATAGCAGCAGCAAAATGCCCCAGATAGTTGAATATTGGACCCTGAATACAACTATCCTGAGATCTTTAATAGTAAGAAGAAAAAGAACAATAACAGGCTTGGCACCTGTGGCTCAAGCGGCTAAGGCGCCAGCCACATACACCTGAGCTGGGGGGTTCGAATCCAGCCCAGGCCCGCCAAACAACAATGACGGCTACAACCAAAAAATGGCCAGGCGTTGTGGCCGGAGCCTGTAGTTCCAGCTACTTGGGAGACGGAGGCAGGAAACTCACTTGAACCCAGGAACTGGAGGTTGCTGTGAGTTGTGATGCCACAGCACTCTACCCAGGGTGACAGCTTAAGGCTCTGTCTCAAAAGAAAAGGAAAAGAAAAAGAACAATAACAAAATATTAATGCTTCTGCCAGGGCATAAGATAAAGCCTAACTATGTGCTCACAGCGATCACTATGTAATTAACCACTGCTGCCATGTGTCAGGGTCACAGACCTGGAGAAACCAAGTAACAGTTTACTAAATCTGAACACAGTGAAGTATCCTCTTTAAAAATTCTAGTTTAATTCTACTAATATTAAATGTCAAAATGAAATAACAAAGGAATTCCAACAGTGACAATATAGAATGTATCTGCACTCATTGAATTCACTGGCTGAGCACTTCCAAAACATACTCATCAAGTATATTACCTCTCAATTTAACAAAATCATCAATTAACAGAATTCATGTACCAGGCTCACATGGATTTCCAATCATGTGCTCATTGCTAAAAACAACATATGTACCAAACATAATGGAAAGAGTACAGTTTTTGAAGCTGCAGATTTAAGCTCCAGCTTCCTCATTTCTTTCCTATTGGTATGATCTAACCACATTACTTAATTTGAGAGACTGATTCCTCATCTATAAAACTAGAGATGCCACCATCTCACAGGATAGCTGTGAGGACGATAAGCCAACGTGCAAAGTGCCCAGTACAGTTCTCCAGTCCCTCACAATAACAACAAAAAACTACAATTATTAAACTGTCAAATTTCCATATATTTAATTCTTAACACATTTACAAATAATTTACCAGCTTTTCCCTATCTTCCCCAATTGAGAAGGAAGTATAACACATCATTTAGGAAATGTTGAAGTGGTTATACATTTTGAAATAGTACCAAGGCAACTACGTCAAACGACTATAGGTGATCTGCTTTGATTCAACTTACATTAATGTTTCTTAATTTTTTTTTTTTTTGAGATAGAGTCTCACTTTGTTGCCCTCAGTAGAGTGCCGTAGCATCATAGCTCATGGAAACCTCAAACTCCTGAGCTCAAGTGATCCTCTTGCCTTAGCCTCCTGAATAGCTGGGACTCTAGGCACTGCCACAATGCCTGGCTATTTTTTTTTACAGATGGGGTCTCACCCTTGCTCAGATTGGTCTCAAACTCATGAACTCAGGCAATCTACCCTTCTCAGCCTCCCAAAGTGCTAGGATTACAGGTGTGAGCCACCGCACCCGGCCTACATTAATGTTTTATTGTAAGTATAGTCTTAATGAATTACAAAGGAAATCAATATTCCTTAATTGCCTGGCAAAACTTCTCAGTATTAAGTAACTTATATTTGATGCTCTGCATACATTGTATCATTGATCCTCACAACCATCTTCTGAAAAAGAAATAGCACATAGTATTTCTATTCTATGCAGGCCCATGCAACAAGGGTGGCAGGTTCGAAGCCAGCCTGGGCCTGCTAAACAAACAAACTAACAAACAAAGTATATCTATTCTACAGATGAGATAATGCAACTTATAAAGAAACTTATAAAGAAAATACTACTAATAAGTAGCATAAGAGAGACTTAAATCTAGATAATTTATATTTTTTAAAAGAAAATGGCTTTTATTTTTTATTATCATAAAACTGAACCATGCTAAAACTACAAGGAGGTGAGACTACACACCAATCAGAATCTCAAAAATAAAAATCTGACATCAAATACCAGTGGGGAGGCAGGGAAATTGATCTCTCATACACTGTTAGTGGATATAAACAATACAGCCACTCTGGAAGACCATTTGGCAGTTTTATATAAAACTAAACATGTACTTACCATACAACTTAACAGTTGTATTCTCAAGTATTTACCTCAAAGAAATGAAAACTTATGCTAACTCAAAAACTAGTACATGAATGTTCATAGCAGCTGAATTACCACAGCCAAAACGCAGAAACGATCTAAATACCCTTCAATGAGTGACTGTTACAAGAAATAATGGTATATCCACAACATACAACATTCTTAGCAATTAAAACGAATGAATTAGGCTAGGCGCAGTGGCTCACACCTATAATCCCAGCACTTAGGAGACTAAGGTGGGTGGGTTGCCTGAGTTGACAGGTTCAAGATCAGCCTGAACCAGAGTGATACCTCATCTCTAAACATAGCCTGGCATTGTGGCAGGTGCCTATAGTCCCAGCTACTTGGAAGGCTGAGGCAAGAGAATCACTTGAGCCCAAGAGTTTGAGGTTGCTGTGAGCTATGACACTACGGCACTCTACCAAGGGTGACAAAGTGAGACTGTCTCAAAAGAAAATTTAGGGTGGCACCTGTGGGTCAGCAAGTAGGGCACCAGCCCCATATGCCGAAGGTGGCGGGTCCAAACCCGGCCTGGGCCAAAATGCAAAAACAGAAAAATAGCCAGGCTGTTGTCCCAGCTACTCGGGAGGCTGAGGCAAGAGAATCGCCTAAGCCCAGGAGTTGGAGTTTGCTGTGAGCTGTGTGATGCCATGGCACTCTACTGAGGGCGATAAAGTGAGACTGTCTCTCTACAAAAAAAAAAAAAAAAAGGAATGAACTCTTCTTGAGACACACAACCTCAAAGGATGTCAAGGCCACTAAGCTGAGTAAAAAGAGCTAATGCCAAAATGTTACACATTATCTATTTACCTAACATTCTTGAAATAAAATTAGAGAGATGGAAAACTAATTAGTGGCTGCCAGGGGTTAGAGATGGGGAGAGGAAGGCAAGGACAGGTGTGGCTCTAGATCAGTGGTTCTCAATCTTCGTAATGCCACGGCCCTTTAACACAGTTCCTGTGGGTCACAGCCCACAGGTTGAGAACCGATCTCTAAAGGGTTTATAAAAGGAAACCACTGTATCATTTTTTCTTTTTCTTAAACAGAATCTCACTTTGTCACCCTGGGTAGAGTACCTTGATGTCATAGCTCACAGCAACCTCAAACTATTATGGTCAAGTGATCTTCTTGCTATCCCTCCCAAGTAGCTGGGACTACAGGCACCCACCACAACACCTGGATAGTTTTAGAGATGGGGGGTCTCACACTTGCCTTTGCTGGTCTCGAACTCCTGAGCTCAAGTGATCCACCCACCTCAGCCTCCCAGAGTGCTTAAGATTATAGGCATAAGCCACTACACCCTGTATCCTTTTTATAAAAGGTCTCACTCTGTCATCCAGGCTACAGTGTAGTAACATGATCATAGCTATGAACACCTCCTACACTCAAGCCGATTCTCCTGTCTCAGCCTCCAGAATAGCTGGGACTACAGGTATGACCCACCACACCCAGCTTGCACTGTATCTTAATCGTGGTATTGGCTGAATCCATACACATGATAAAAAAAAAAAAAAATGAATGTATGACTAACTGCTAAAATCTCAATGATCTCTAGGGATAGTACTAATATCAATTTCCTGGTTTTGATACGACTGTAGTTAGACAAGATATAATGTTTGGGGAAACTGAGTAAAGGGTGCTAGGAACCTCACTGAACACTTTTTGCAACTTCTTGTGAATGAAATTATTGCAAAGTAACTTTCAAAACCTGAACTAGAAGCCAGTGACTCACACCTGTTATCCTAGCACTTTGGGAGACTGAAGCGGGTGGATTTCTTGAGCTCAGCAGTTTGAGACAAGCCTGAACAAGAGCAAGACCCTGTCTCTACTAAAAATAGAAAAACTGGCTCGGTGCCCATAGCACAGAGGTTACAGCAACAGCCACATACACCAAGGCTGCCGCATCCGAACCCAGCTAAACAACAATGACAACCGCAACAAAAAATAGCTGGGCATTGTGGTGGGCACCTGTAGTCTCCCCAGCTACTTGGGAGGCTGAGGCAAGAGAATCGTTTAAACCCAAGAGTTTGAGGTTACTGTGAGCTGTAACGCCACAGCACGTCCAAGTGTGACACAGTGGGACTCTGTCTCAAAAAAATAAAATAAAATAATAAAAACTGACCTAGTAATCCCAGCACTTTGGAAGGCTGAGGTGGGAAGATTGCTTCAGTCTAGGAGTTCAAGACCAGCCTAGGCAACATAGCAAGATCCCATTTCAACAAAACATAAGAAAAATTAGCCAGGCATGGTGGTGCATGACCATACTCCCAGCTACTCAGGAGGCCAAGGCAGAAGGATCATTTAAGCCCCGGAGTTTGAAGCTGCAGTGAGCTAAGATCACACCATTGCACCGCAGCCTCAGTGACACAGCAAGACCTCATAAAAACCCATGAAGATAAAAATAAGCAACTGAACCACAAAAAAAAACATTTAAAAGTTAAATAAGGCTTGGCATCTGTGGCTCAACAGGCTAAGGCGCCAGCCACGTATACCTGAACTGGCAGGTTCAAATCCAGCCCGGGCCCGCCAAACAACAATGACAGCTGCAACCAAAAAAAAAAAAAATTGGCCGGGCGTTGTGGCAGGTGCCTGTAGTCCCAGCTACTTGGGAGGCAGAGGCAAGAGTCTCACTTGAGCCCAGGAATTGGAGGTTCCTGTGAGCTGTGATGCCACAGCACTCTATCCAGGGTGACAGCTTGACGCTCTGTCTCAAAAAAATAAAAATAAAAATAATAATAATAAAAGTTAAATAAATATACCCATTTTAAAAAAACACGCAGAATTTTCCATGAAGATTACGCAATACAAGTAGTATTATAACTGCCTTTAGACCCTTTTCCATAGCTATAACAGCTATGTGTTGTTCCAGCATGCAGAAGTACCCATTTGTATTTATTTATCCATTCTCCTTACTAGTGGACATTTAAGCCATTAGCAATGTTCTGCTACCATACAACTGCTATGAATGTCTTTGCACATACATCTTTCGACACATATTTCTGAACTTGTCTAATTAGCTCCTTAACATAAAACCTAGCAGTGTAATTGTTAAATCAACAAACGCTTGCATTTTTTTTTTTCCAGGCAGAGCCTCAAGCTGTCACACTGGATAGAGTGCTGTGGCATCACAGCTCACAACAACCTCCAATTCCTGGGCTCAAGCGAATCTCTTGCCTCCGCCCCCCAAGTAGCCGGGACTACAGGTACCCACCACAACGCCCGGCCATTTTTGGTTGCAGCCGTCATTGTTTGGCGGCCCGAGCTGGATTTGAACCCGCCACCTCAGGTGTACACGGCTGGTGCCCCAGTCCGCTGAGCCACAGGTGCCGAGCCAATTGTGAATTTTTTTATCACAAAGATAGATGACTGGCAATATTGCTGCTTAAGTATTAAATGACTCCAAATGTCATCAGCCACAATTCAGGAGGTGACAGAAGAGAAACAACATTGGCTTTGATGGGTAGATATGCTCTCTACCACAACCTCAGAGAAGACCCCACCATGGATTCACCAATGAAAGAATAAAAAGACCAGAGTGTGGTGCTCAAGCATGCATCCCTTCATTGATCAACAGAGTGTCCCTGTTAGATGTCAAGCAGCTTTCTCAGCCTGACAAATAAGAAAGAACATTGCTTGGAGGAGGGGAACTCCATTGATATAAAACTTGTAGTTCATTGGGCCAGGCGAGGTGGCTCATGCCTATAATCCTAGCACTCTGCGAGGCCAAGACAGGCAGATTGCGTGAGGTCAGGAGTTCAAGACCAGCCAGAGCAAGAACGATACCCTGTCTCTAAAAACGGCCAGGTGTAGTAGTCCCAGCTACCTGGAAGGCTGAAACAAGAGGATCACTTGAGCCCAGGAGATTAAGGTTGCTGTGACCTAAGACGCCATGGCACTTTACTGAAGGCAACATAGTGAGACTCTGCCTAAAAAAAAAAAAAAAAAAAACTTGTAGTTCAAGTATTCAGTTTTCTAGCCAGGTAAAGTGGCTCACTCCTGTAATCCTAATACTTTAGGAGGTTGAGGCAGGTGGACTGCTTGAGCTAAGGAGTTCTAGACCAGCCTGTACAAGAGCGAGACCCCCATCTCGACTAAAATTTAAAAAACTAACCAGGGGCTAAGCGCCCACAGCATAGTGGTTATAGCGCCAGCCACTTGCACAGAGGGTGGCAGGTTCAAACCCAGCCTGGACCTGCTAAGCAACAATGACAACAACAACAACAACAAAAAATAGCCTGGCGTTGTGGCAGGCACCAGCTACTTGAGAGGCTGAAGCAAGAAAATCACTTAAGCCCAGGAGTTTGAGGTTGCTGTGAGCTGTGTGATGCCACAGCACTCTACCAAGGGGTAACACAGTGAGACTCTGTCTCAAACAAACAATAAACCCAACTAACTGGGTATTGTGATGGGTGCCTACAGTCCCAGGTACTTGGGAGGCTGAGGCAAGAGGATTACTTAAGTCCAAGAGTTTGAGATTGCTATGAGCAACAAGCAAGATTCTGTCTAAAAAAAATAATAATAATTTAGTTTCCTACAACCAAAATAAAAAACATGGGCCGGCTCGGCACCTGTGGCTCAATGGGCTGAGGCACCAGCCACGTACACCTGAGCTGGCGGGTTTGAATCCAGCCCGGGCCCGCCAAACAACAATGACAGCTGCAACCAAAAAATGGCCGAGCGTTGTGGTGGGCACCTGTAGTTCCAGCTACTTGGGAGGCGAAGGCTTGAGCCCAGAAGTTGGAGATTGCTGTGAGCTGTGATGCCACAGCACTCTACTAAGGGCAACAAAATGAGACTCTGTCTCTTAAAAAAAGAAAAAGAAAAGAAATAAAAGCTCGACATTATATAATCCACCCGTGCAACAAAAAACTACTTGTGCCCCCTAAATCTACTGAATAAAAAAGAAAAACTAAGAAGCTGAATAACATGTAATTCATAACATGAAGAATAACATGTTGAATAACATGTTGAATCACATGTAGAATAACACTGCAACCTTTAAAAGTCTTATAGTATTCTCAAAGATAGAAGTAATTAGGTTCCCACGTAAAATTAGATTTTAAAAAACTTTTTATACTACAGAGAGGAAATTAATTTTGTTTTATTTGAGACAGAGTCTTACTTGGTCACCCTTGGTAGAGTGCTATAGTGTCATAGCTCACAGTAACCTCAAACTCTTGGGCTCAAGCAATCCTCTTGCCTCAGTTTTTCATTTTTTAGTAGAGACGGGGGTCTCACTCTTAGTTAGGCTGGTCTCAAACTCATGAGTTCAAGCAATCCATCTGCCTTAGCCTCCCAGAGTCCAGAGTACTAGGATTATAGGCGTGAGCCACCAAGCCTGCCCAAAAAACAGAAATTTTTAAATGTAATAAAGCAAAGACATTTTTATAACTGCTACGAAACCTATAAACTATAGTTTCGTCAGGGAACTAAAATTTTAAATTACATATTTCCTAATTCATAGCTTTCCATAATTTAGACTGGTTTTATTTTACTTTTAGGAACATCGGTCTGATATGCAAATCTCAATTAATGAAAGGTAAATCATTACAGGCAAAAAACTGGGGAGTTATAATAAACTTCTGCACATAGATTTTGCTGCGCTATAAGATTCATACAATAAATGCTGAAGACTTTAAGACCCTTTTCTAAAATTGTGCAATAAAATTATTTTGAAATTGACATTTTATATTAATGATGTCATTTTCAACCCAAAACATATTCTGATGAATACATAATGTTTGTCAGTTTAAAGTATAATCTGAGTAAATCAACAACTAACTATTCAGAAAACCACAGAAGCATTTCTGAAGACTTTTTCTCCCTTGCCTTAGCAAAGAGAATTACAGAAATCATTCACAAAACTAACAAGAATCAGTCCATTCAGTGGTTAAACTGTGGGAAGGTTAATGTTTTAAAAGGGCCTATTCATAGGAAAAAGCCAAAGGACAAAAACTATATATAAACTTAATATAGCAATTTTTAATGCAGTAAGCAGAACCAAAGAGGTGTTTATAGTCATGTGATTCACAGACGATCCTATAGCTGTCAGTCTACTGCCCAAACCAAAAGAACTGTAACTATTAAAATGTCAAAATTTCAGTGACTTTCGTGCTAGATAATATATTTATTTTTTTAAGAAAGTAAAATAAAAAATGCCTTTAAAAAAATCATCCTCCAACCAATACAGTGAGAAAAAAGAATCAAGGGAACACGTGGAATAAAGCTACTTGCCCCCCTTACATCAATGTGTTCAGCAATATTCTTTTCCCCCATTTAAACCTTTGATTTCAAGGAGTAATTAATCTGGGCAAACTCAAGCATGTTCCAAAATGATTTTTCATAGAAAGGTATAAATGAATAAATAGAAAATAAAGGTTTTTGACTTAAGAACTGGACTTCTTGTGGTCCCTCAAGTTGGGAAAATAAGATACCAAGAAAAGTTAAATTTATTTATTCCCTTAGTAATATAGCATAGTACATTATTTTGGTCACCATCCAAGCAAATGATGGTGAAAGAATTAGAAAAGAATCTAGAAAACAGGGTGGTGTCTGTGGCTCAGTGGGTAGGGCACTAGCCCAATATACTGAGGGTAGAGGGTTCAAACCCAGCCCTGGCCAAACTTCAACAAAAAAATAGCCAGGCGTTGTAGCAGGCACCTGTAGTCCCAGCTACTTGGGAGGCTGAGGCAAGAGAATCTACAAAGCCCAGGAGTTTTGAGGTTGCTGTGAGCTGTGACACCACAGCACTCTACCAAGGACGATAAAGTGAGACTCTGTCTCTACTAAAAAAAAAAAAAGAATCTAGAAAATAGTTTAGCAGCTATCTCAGGCCCACCTCAATGACTGCACACTGTTTCAACTTGAAAAATTCTAAAATAATTATACATAAAGTGTGCCAAAGAGAATAAAAATAAAGAAACAAAAACAGCCATCAAAGATTCAAAGAAAAAATTTTTTCTGTCAGTTAAAAACTTGTGACCTGGTTCAGTGCCTGTGGCTCAACGGGCTAAGGCGCCAACCACGTATACCTGAGCTGGCAGGTTCAAATCCAGCCCGGGCCCGCCAAACAACAATGATGGCTGCAACCAAAAAATGGCCGGGCGTTGTGGCGGGCGCCTGTAGTCCCAGCTACTTGGGAGGTGGAGGAAGGAGACTCGCTTGAGCCCAGGAATTGGAGGTTGCTGTGAGCTGTGATGCCACAGCACTCTCTCCAGGGTGAAGGCTTGAGGCTCTGTCTCAAAAAAACAAAAAAACTTGTGACGTAATTCAAAAAAAGTCTCTTTTCCTGGTTCTCAACTAAGGAATCAGATGAGGAAGCTTTAAGAAAGGATCATTCATTCAAGGAGCTACCCGCAAACAGAGAGCAGATACACCTCACCCAAGGCAAGGTTAAAATACTGAACAGGTTACTCATCAGTGCATGCACTATTGTAAATAACGGCACTCAAACATAAAGGTACTCGTGCTTTCAAAGTGCTTGAAAATGTGAATATATAATCTGATGACTCAAGGAGTACCATATAATTTAAAGTTGTAGGCTCTTCAGCCATTATCTGAAGCTCAGTCTATGATGAGTCTATGCTTCCAAATGGAGACCATACAGTACAACGGTCAACAGAATTCTTGTTTGGAGTTACACAAATAAACCTGGCTTAAATATACTAGTTACTCACTGTGTGACTCTGCACAACCTCCCTAGGTCTCAGTTTTCTCATGTATAGAAATAACATAGGCTGGGCATGGTGGCTCATGTCTGTAATCCCAGCACTATGGGAGGCTTAGGTGGGTGGATTGCCTGAGTGCAGGAGTTCAAGACCAGATTGAGCAAGGCTAAGACTTTGTCTCTAAAATATAGCCAGGCTGTGTGATGGTCACCCAAGTAGTCCCAGCTACTCGGGATGTTGAGGCAAGAGAATCACTTGAGCCTAAGATTTGAGGTTGCTGTGAGCTACAACGCCATGGCACCAGGGGTGACAAACTGAGACTGTCTCAAAAAAAAAAAAAAAAAAGATGGTGGCACCTGTGTCTCAGTGGGTAGGGCGCCCACCACATACACCAAGGCTGGTGGGTTCAAACCTATCCCAGGCCAGCTAAAACAACGATGACAACTGCAACAAAAAGTAGCTGGGCATTGTGGTGGACACTTGTAGTCCCAGCTACTCAGGAGGCTGAGGCAAGAAAATTGCTTAAGCCCAAGAGTTTGAGGTTGCTGTGAGCTGTGATGCCACAGCACTCTACCCAGGATGACACCTTGAGACTTTGTCTCAATAAATAAATAAATAATAACATGCTTGAATAATAACAGAACTGAATGAAGAAAGGTGGCATCTGTGGCTCAGTGGGTAGGGCGCCGGCCCCATATACTGAGGATGACGAGTTCGAACCCAGCCCCAGCCAGCTAAAACAGCAGGAGCAACTGCAACAAAAATAGCCAGGCATTGTGGCAGGTGACTATACTCCTAGGTAATGGGAGGCTGAGGCAAGAGAATCGCCCTAGCCCAAGAGGTGGAGGTTGCTGTGAGCTGTGATGCCACAGCTTTCTACCGAGGGTGACAAAGTGAGACTCTGTCTCAAAAAAAAAAAAAAACTAAATGAAGAGATGTACCTAAGGCAGTAAGTCCAGGACCTGACACACAGCAAATGCTCAATAAACAACTGGTAAATTGATGATGAGGTTTACATTAGCAAAGCAAAATTATTTCTTTTTTTGAAACCAAGTCTTACTCCATTGCCCAGGTTAGAGTGCAGAGGTGTGATCAAACCTCACTGCCATGTCAAACTCCTGGGTGGTCCCAAGCAATCCTTCTGCCTCAGCCTCCTAAGTAGCTAGAACTAACTATAGGCACGTGCCACTAAGCCTGGCTAAATTTTATTTTGTGCGTGGAGTCAGGGCCTCACTATGTTGCCCAGGCTGGTCTCAAACTCCCAGGCTCCAGCAATCCTCCTCCCTTAACCACCCAAAGTGCTAGGATCACAGGCATCAGCCTCTGCACCCACCCCAGAATGTCACTTTTATCATTTATCTTTTGTCATTTTATCATAATGTTTTATCATTTGTCTTAACGGAACTAAAGTTGTTCATAATCCAAGAAAAATCCCTGAAAGAAAAATCAAAGGGGTAATTGAAACCTAATAATGCTAAAAAGAAACGAAGGCCCTTTGAAAGAATTTATTAGTACAATAAACTGAAGTTTAAAAAACATTATATGAGTCCGGCGTGGTGGCTCATGCCTATAATCCTAGCACTCTGGGAGGCTAATATGTGTGGATTGCTTAACCAACCTGAGCAAAAGCGCAACTCTGTCTCTACTAAAAATAGAAAAACTAGCTGGGCATCATGGTGGACAACTGTAGTAGTCCCAGGCTGAGGCAAGAGAATTGCTTGAACCCAAGAGTTTGAGGTTGCTGTGAGCTACTCTACTGAATGCAATAAAGTGAGACTCTGTTTCAAAACAAACAAACAAAACCATTATATGATATGCTGTGTACATACAATGAATATTATTCAGCCTTAATTTAAGGAAGGAAATTCTGACATCTTACAGCATGAATAAACCTTAAAAACATTATGTTACATGAAATAATCTAGTCAGAAAGGGAGGAATAATGTATGATTTCATTTACATGAGGTACCCCAAGTAGTCAAATTCAAAGACACAGAAAACAGAAGAGATCACCAGCACTGAAAGGAGGGGGAAAGGGAAGTTACTGTTAATAGTTTTTTTTTTTGAGACAGAGCCTTAAGCTGTCACCCTGGGTAGAATGCTGTGGCATCACAGCTCACAGCAACCTCCAATTCCTAGGCTCAAGCGAGTCTCCTGCCTCCGCCTCCCAAGTAGCTGGGATTACAGGTGCCCACCACAATGCTCGGCCATTTTTTTTTGTTTGTTTGTTTGCAGCCGTCATTGTTGTTTGGCGGGCCGGGCTGGATTCGAACCCACCAGCTCAGGTGTACGTGGCTGGCACCTTAGCCCGTTGAGCCACAGGCGCCGAGCCTGTTAATAGTGTTTTGTTTGGGCTGATGAAAAGTTCTAGAAAAGAGGATGGCGCCTGTGGCCTAGTGGGTAGGGTGCCGGCCCCATATACCGAGGGTGGCAGGTTCAAACCTGGCCCCGGCCAAAATGCAACAAAAAAATAGCCAGGCATTGGGGCAGGCGCCTGTAGTCTCAGCTACTCAGGAGGCTAAGGCAAGAGAATCGCCTAAGGCCAAGAACTGGAGGTTGTTGTGACGCCACAGCACTCTACCAAGGGCGACAAAGCAAGACAATGTCTCAAAAAAAAATGAATAAAATCTTTCCATATTGTAAGATAGATAGTAAATTATAGCAGACTAGACTCTATTCCCATGTACCAACATTAAAACATGCTTATCTCTGGAATACCAAGCAACATAAAAGAAATTTTCACACAGGGAGAAATCCCTACATGATTTGCTTCTGTGCTAACGGTTCTGGTACGCTGGCCTTTTGGGGGCTCCTCTAATGTGTAGACTTATTCTACTTGCTGTTCCCTGTACCTGGCATCAGTTCCTAATAGTTGGCTTGGCTTACTCCCCAGCTGCCTTCCCAGAGACCCTCTCCCTAAAGGAGTCTCCTGCCTTCACCTGCTCCCATTCTGTCCTCATCCATGAACATGCTCTGCTTTTCTTTATTGCACTTGGCACTTCCGGAAATGACCTTATATATTTATTTGTTCACTTATTTACCGCCCGTCTCCTCCACTAACATATAAGCTGCATGATGGCAAGGACCTCATCACTCATGTTTTCAGCCCTTGTAAACAATGCTTGGCAAATATGAGGCATTTAAAGCAAATTAATCCGTTTGTTTATTTATTTATTTATTTTCAGAGTTTCACTTTCTCACCCTCCATAAAGTGCCCTCCATCACAGCTCACAGCAACCTCAAACTCTTGGGCTCAAGAAATTCTCTGACCTCAGCCTCCTGAGTAGTTGGTATTATAGGCGCCTGCCACAATATCCATCTATTTTTCGAGATGGTGTCTTGCTCTTGCTCAGGCTGCTCTCAAACTCCTGAGCTCAAGCAATTCACCTGTTTCGGCCTCCCAGCGTGCTAGGATTACAGGTGTGAGCCATCACGCCACATCTAGTTATCCACATTTATTGAAAATAAAACTTTAAATATGTTATTTTTTATTTTTTTTTCTTTTTTGAGACAGAGTTTCACTATGTCACCCTCAGAAGAATGCCATGGTATCACAGCTCAAGCAACCTCAAACTCTTAGGCTTAATCGATTCTCTTGCCTTAGCCTCCCAAGTAGCTAGGACTACAGGTGCCTGCCACAATACCTGGCTATTAATATGTTAATTCTTAAAAGTTACATATAGTAATACAGTATAATACCACTTTTGTTATTTATTTATTTATTTATTTATTTATTTTAAGACAGGGTCTTACTCTGTTGCCCTGGGTAGAATGCTGTGGCATCATCATAGCTTACAGCAACCTCAAACGCCTGTTCAAGCAATCCTCTTGCCTCAGCTTCCCAAGTAGCTGTGACTACAGGTGTCAGCCACAATTCCTGGCTAATTTTTTCTATTTTTTAGTAGAGACAGGGTCTTGCTCCTTCTCAGGCTAGTCTCGAACTCCTGAGCTTAAGTAATCCAACCACCTCAGCCTCCCAGAGTGCTAGAATTACAGCCATGAGCCACTGTGCCCAGCCTCCCACTTTTGTTTAAAATATATATATATAAATACTTGAAATTTTTTTTTTTTTTTTGAGACAGAGCCTCAAGCTGTCATCCTGGATAGAGTGCCATGGCATTGCAGCTCATAGCAACCTCCAATTCCTGGGCTCAAGCGAGTCTCCTGCCTCTGCCTCCCAAGTAGCTGGGACTACAGGCGCCCGCCACAACTCCCAGCCATTTTTTGGTTGCAGTCATCATTGTTGTTTGGCGGGCCCGGGCTGGATTCGAACCCGCCAGCTCAAATGTACATGGCTGGCACCTTAGCTCATTGAGCCACAGGCGCCTAGCCAATACTTGAAATGTTTAAAAGTATGAAAGACTATATATCAAAATATCAATAGCTATCTCTCCCTGATGAGAAAACATAACTATCTTTCCTTGTTTCTATATTTTCTGACTTTTCTACAACAAAAGATTAATTATGCAATTTTTTTTTTTTTTGAGACAGGTTCTCACTATGTCACCTCGGTAGAGTGCTGTGGCATCACAGCTCACAGCAACCTCAAACTCTTGTGTTTAAGTGATTCTCTTGCCTCAGGCTCCCAAGGAGCTGGGACTACAGGCACCTGCCACACTCCCTGGCTATTTTTTTGTTGTTGCAGTTGTCACTGTTGAGTTTAGCCAGCCCGGGCTGAGTTCAAACCCGCCAGCCTCAATATATGTGGCCGGCGCCCAACCCACTGAACTATGGACACCGCCCTAATTATGTAATTTTTTTAAAAGATTATTTTACCAGTAAATTAACTAAAGAACTTGCACTACTTACACAATAAGGATAGGCATAAAGGCTTGGCTACAAGAAAATTCTTATCTTTATATATAATAACTAAAAAGAAATAACCAAAGTATTCAACAGCATTAGCTAAATAAAGTATAGATATTTATAAGAGAGACTTCTCTATAACCATTTAAAATTATGTTGTAGGAAAATACTAACATAAGGGAAATGTGAGTTAAAGGAACAATGTGTAGAGTTTAATGAATACATCTTTAAATTCAGAACAAAATAGTAGTTACTCCTGGTTATTATTTTTATCTTTGTGCCTTCCTTATTCTTTTCTTTATTTAAAAGCATTAAAAATGAACGTGTACTACACTTAGCTACTTAGAAAAATGAGTTTTACATGACTGTGCCAAAAGCTGTCTTTTTGCCTTATAGGAGCACCACCTAGTGCTCAGTGTACATAATACAAATCTTCGTAACAGTAAGTTTCTGAAAAGTAGCCTTTATAAAAAGCATATTAGTATCTAAGCACAAAGACAAATATTATATTCACCATCTAATAACTTTAAAACAGCTAAACAATTAATTCAAAAGAGTCACACAACTTTCAATGATCAATACAAAGCAGCCATCAGAAAATTCATTAAATTTCTGTTATTTTCATTCCTCAAATATTTTAGATCAGTGGCTCTCAACCCTCCTAATGCTGCAACCCTTTAATACAGTTCCTCATGTTGTGGTGACCCCCAACCACAAAATTATTTTCGTTGCTACTAACAAATATTTTTCGTTGCTATTAAAATGAATAATTTTAATTTCATTGCTACTTCTAGCAAAGAAAATAATTTTATGGGTTAGGGGTCACCACACCATGAGGACTTATATTAAAGGGTTGTGGCATTAGGAAGATTGAGAACCACTGTTTTAGACTACCTCTGAAGACAGAACCCTTGTCTCTTTTTTAAAACTAGTGGGTATTGCCATTCCGGCTTGCTGAGCCTCAAGGCCAAGGAGAATGCACTCCCGGGCTTCGCTGCGGCTCTGCGGAACGACCAGGAGGCTGTGGCTGCCGGCACTTTTCTGGCGGTAGCGTTCAGCACTGTGGCGGACTATTTACATTTGTTGCAGGCTGCCACCCAGGCGCTCAATCCGCTAGGCTCTTCTGCAATGTTTTACCTGGCTGCGGCTGTGTCAGATTTCTATGTTCCTGCCTCTGAAATGCCTGAACACAGATCCAGTCACCTGGGGCCTATTGCAGATAACAATGAAGATGGTGCCAAAAACGCTTTCTCCTTTGCTAAAAGATTGGGCTCCCAAAGCATTTATAATTTCCTTCAAGTTGGAGACTGACCCCTCCATCGTAACTAATCGTGCTCGGAACGCTTTGGAAGTTTATCAACATCAAGTGGTGGTGGCTAATATCCTTGAGTCACGACAGTCGTTTGTGGTTATTATAACCAAAGACTCAGAAACTAAGTTATTGCTATCAGAAGAAGAAGTAGAAAAAGGCATAGAGATAGAAGAGAAGATAGTGGATAATCTTTGGTCTCGACACACAGCTTTTATATGTGACAAAAACTGAAATAAAGCCCTTGTTGGATCAAATAGTGAGAAGTAGAATAAATCTTTTGCTTTCAGAAGTACAGAAATAATGAAAGAAAGGGAAAAAGTGACGTGCAGACAAATAAAATTTGAGATTTTGTCTTTTAATGACCGAGACACTTGACACAGTAACCTGAATGTCATCTCAATTTTGATATTAAACCTAAAGCTGTTTCTCACCTTTAACAAAAGAACCTATTGGAAATTATATAATATTCCTCAAAATCTACGTGGGGGCCTGAACTTCAGCCTTCTTCATTCTATGAAAAGAGGATTATGGATACATGAGTGATCATGCTTTGAAAGTCAAATATTTGAAAAAAAAAAAAAAAGAAAAAAAAAAAGAAAGTCAAATATTTGTTGAGTGCCTACTATGTGCCAGGTCCTAAGCTGAGGTATGAGGATTAAAATGATGAACAAGTATGTCTTGTTTGGGAAATGGATGTATAAAAAAGTACAATAAAGTGTATGTCCAAAAGCTGGAAAAAAAAAACTAGTGGGTATTGGCCAGGCACAGTGTTTCATGTCCATATACCTAGCACTCTGGGAGGCCAAGGCGAGTAAATTGCCTGAGCTCACAGGTTCAAGACCAGCCTGAGCCAGAGCAAGACCTTGTCTCTGAAAATAGACGGGCATTGTGGCGGATGCCTGTAGTCCCAGCTACTTGGGAGGCTGAGGCAAGAGTATAGCTTAACCCTAAGAGTTTGAGGTTGCTGTGAGCTATGACTCCAGAGCACTCTACTGAGGGCAACAAAGTGAGACTCTGTCTCAAAAAAAAAAAAAAAAAAGAAAAGAAAGAGGCTCAGTGCCTGTGGCTCAGCAGGCTAAGGCGCCAGCCACGTACACCTGAGCTGGTGGGTTCGAATCCAGCCCGGGCCCACCAAACAACAATAACGGCTGCAAGCAAAAAATGGTCGGGTATTGTGGTGGGCGCCTGTGGTCCGAGCTACTTGGGAGGCGGAGGCAGGAGACTTGCTTGAGCCCAGAAGTTGGAGGTTGCTGTGAGCTGTGATGCCACAGCACTCTATCCAGGGTGATAGCTTGAGGCTCTGTCTCAAAAAAAAAAAGGAGGCTCAGCGCCTGTGGCTCAATAGGCTGGGGCGCCAGCCACGTACACCTGAGCTGGCGGGTTCGAATCCAGCCCGGGCCCGCCAAATGACAGCTGCAACCAAAAAATGGCCGGGCGTTGTGGCGGGCGCCTGTAGTCCCAGCTACTTGGGAGGCGAAGGCAGGAGACTCGCTTGAGCCCAGAAATTGGAGGTTGCTGTGAGTTGTGATGCCACGGCACTCTCTCCAGGGTGACAGCTTGAGGCCCTGTCTCAAAAAATAAAAAAAAAGGAAAAGAAAAGAAAGAAATCACTTTTAAGCTGGGTGTGGTGGCTCGTAGTGTAATCCTAGTGCTCTGGGAAGCCAAGATGGGAGGATCAATCACTCGAGCTCAGGAGTTCAAGACCAATCCAAACAAGAGCAAGACCCTGTCTCTACTAAAAATAGAAAAATCAGCTCAGGTTGTGGTAGGCACCTGTAGTCCTAGCTACTTGGGAGGCTGAGGTAGGAAGGTCACTTGAACCCAGGAGTTTGAGACTGCTGTGAGCTAGGCTGACATCTGGCCTAGGCAACAGAGTGAGACTCTATATCAAAAATAAAAAATAAAAAAAAAGAAAGAAAACTGCTTACATACATTCTATGAACACTCTGCAGCCATCAAAAAAGAATAAGGCAGTTGTATATATGGTATATATAGAAGATATATTTTGTTTAACTGTGGAAAAAAGCAAGGGACAGAATACATATGTAGTATCCTACCATTTGTACTTAAACATTTTATAAAACCACATGGAATATATGCTTAAATAACCTTGTGTTGTCTCCAGAAAGTTTCAAAAGAAACTGATACTAGTGATTATGTCTGAGGGAGAAGTAGCTAAATGGTAGAAAAAAGAGAAAAACTTATTATCCTTTTTATATCTTTTGGGTTTTCTACTGGTACATGTATGGCAGATAGACAGACAGACATATAGTCATATAGAACACTGTTTCAAACAATATTTGAAAACTATTTTTCAAAATTAGCATACCACAAAAGTTCAGGTACCCTCTATACAAATTTTCAATGCCCAGACAATCGCTTACCTGCTAGTTGGTGCAGGGAAAGAAAATGAGAGAAGCTGATTCCAGAACGGGTCATTCTCAGAGATAGACTCTGTGTCTGATAACTTCTTTAAGTATTCATTTTTAGGAAGATCACTGATTCTACTGCTGTTTGATCCCATCTTCGAATTTGGTAGATAACTTGTCCTTAAATCTCCATTTCCACCAGAGAACTGTTAGAGAGGCTAAGAAGTCCAAGGTTGCAGGACTGCATCTGAGAGAACCTCTGCAGAGTCAGGAAGTGGGCACCCCATGGTGAGGGGACTCTTCCTTCATTCTTTACGAAGTTTTTGTTTCATTGTTATTGTTATTAAATTTTAAGCCTTTTTAATTTTGTGAAGGCAAAAAGTGGAAACCAAATAAACACATGTATATGTTTAGAGAAAATAAAAAAATCAAAATATTAATTATCATACCATGAGATCTGATGGCATATAAATTCTTCGGAATATTTCTCTGGCTTTTGAGGGTTTTTCCCTTTGTATTCTTGCTCTCCCTTTTCTCAGCTTTTCATGATAACATTTGGAAAAATGGAAAAGTACAAAACAGGTTTATCTACTCCCTAGCTCCTTTTAGCATTCTTTAATTGGGATAATAGCAATAACTTACATTAATGTAAAAACCTTATTTCTGGAAGTCTTCACGAGAAATTGGCAACTCAGAGGAAAGGGAACTTTATGATTGGGGCCACGGAAGTATGGGGTTTTTAATTTTCATGTATAAGCTTTGGTATTTTTAAAATTCTTTTCTGTATGCATTTCATTACTTGGCATTAATTGCAAAGTAGATTTCTTTGAAGACAACTATTCCACATGTATTTTCATGCCTTTATATTTGTTGTAGCCTGAAAAGACATACTTCTGTGTAAAGTTCATTTTACCATTTCCTGTTATTACAATTTGTTATCCACATGCACAACTGACTTGAATGCTTTTATGGAAGTGAATCATTATTTTGCCCAGTAAACTACCATAAAACTTTATTAAGACATTAATTATTTCTCAATCAGCTATTTCAATAATTGCATGTTTTCAGCTAAGGGTTTGAACCAGCATAGCCTAACTGAACCTCATTGTCCACACAAGGAGGGTACTTGCTGAACAAAGGTAACTTCAATAGAAACAACGGTAGATTAAGATTGGCTCACTGGGAGAAAACTATTTTGATTAATTCTTCTCCATGAAAATATCTGTTGTTTTTCTATAATGGAGTTGTTTAGGTCGTGGAAACTGAAATATCAAGTCAAGCTCTTTAACTAGTCTTGGGTGAAAAATCCAGGCATGTTTCTTGTCCTCCCCTTACTAGCTCGAGGTCAGAAGCCAAGACTTCATTCCCTGAATCTTTTTAGTTTTTTTATTTAAAATGAGAATAAGGATGTCAGCTTCATTTCTTTCCTTATTCCCAACTTTATTAAGATCTAATTAACAAATAAAAATAGTGTATGTTTATGGCATATAATGCAATGTTCTGATAGGTGTATGTATTGTGAAATAATTAAACCAAAACACTGAACATATCCATTTCTTCCCATGCTTATCAGCTTTTTCATAGTAAGAACATTTTAGATCTACTCAGTTATCAATTTTCGGGTAAATAATATACTATTATTAACTGTAGTCACCATGCTAGCCAATAGGGACCCGGAATTCATTCATCCTGTCTAACTGAAACTTTGTACCTTTTTACCTGGAAAAAAGTCAGACTCAAATATTGACCCACGAAACAGGTTGTCCTTGTAGAGCTGACATATCTTATCTAATTTTTATGATGACAAAATAAGTAATATGAGGGAGAAAGGGAATTTTTCCATGGTTTGCGGATGATTTGAGTGCATGAAAAGATCTATTTAATCTGATGCCTATTAATATAGGCAACCTTGGGTAGCCTAAATTTAATAAACTATAGGCAAATATTTAATCAATATATTGTGGTTTGACTAAAGGAGACTGAAAATGCCTTAGACCAGGTCTCAGTGTAATTCTGCTGCCCTCAGTCCTGAGAGCTGGCTGCTGTCTAAGGAGAATGATAATCAGTATTTCCCAGACCCATAAGTCTGACACTAAATCCGTATAATGAAGTAGCTCTATTAAAATCATATCAGTCATTGGAAGCTGTATTCCCAGACTGTGCTATTGATACTTAAAAAATAAGCATTTTCCATTATGCTAAACATCTCAGGTCAACCCATTAATTACACAAAACAATGTTTTGTTTTTAAACATTGTTTTATTTCAGGTTGAGGAATCAGTTTACTTACATGCCTCTAGAGGACATTCTTATTTGTTTTCTTTTTAATTTTAGAAAAAAAGGAACTAAGTTATTGTGGTCTGTTGTTTTATTATACCCAATAGTTCAGCCCCCTCTTGTAAGAGAATTATAAACCTCTGCTTGTTGCCATGTGAATTTTAGTAACTTCCCTCAGAAGAATGACTTCCTTATCTCAAGGGCATCACTATGCCACGTGACTTGCTTTCACCAATAAAGTGTAAGCAAAATAATACACGCTATTTTTAAAGTTTTAAGAGTTATGCATGAAGCCAGGTGGGGTGGCTCATGCCTATAATTCCAGGACTCTTGGAGGCGGAGATGGGTGGATCAGCTGAGCTCAGGAGTTTGAAACCAGCCTGAGCAAAAGCATGAGACCCCAGCTCTACTAAAAATAGTAAAACAAGCTTGGTCTGGGAGCAGGCGCCTGTAGTTCCAGCTACTTAGGAGGCTGAAGTAAGAGGATTGCTTGAGCATAAGAGTTTGAGGTTGCTCTGAGATATGATTGTATGGCACTCTACCCCGGGTGACAGAATGAGACTTTGTCTCAAAAAAAAAAAGAAGAGTCATGCATGATTTAATCATCTCCATTTTTCTTTTGCTATGAGAAATACATATTTTAAAGAAGGGCTGTTTCTTCATCTTGGATTCTGGGATGAACAATATATAAGTTCTGACAATTAAGTTTGTGAATTCATCCTACATACCTCACTGCTGAATATCACAACAGTCACCTTCCAAGTATTCCCCTCAGGAAGCTATGTACTGACATCAGCACTTAGTGTACCCTCTAAAACAATTTTGGAATTGTTTCTGGAATGACCATCAGAGCTATAGTCGTATAGCACACAACAATAATGCCACTCAGCAAGACATTGCCACACTTCAAGACAAACATGGATGTGAGATGCCGATACACCACAATTATGAAACCTTACTGAATTGTTCATACAAGGCTGCTAACATAAGGGTATGGTGCCAAGTTCACAAACTTAATTGTCCAACCTTGTATGATGACAATTCTGATGACCATTCCAGAAAAAGAGTTCCTAAATTGCTTTGAAGGGTAGTCTAGGCTCTGGCATCAGTGCATAGCTTCCCAAGGGTGATTATAGTGATATTCAGCAACGAGGTATGTAGCATTTTCCCTAAAATAAGTTCATGAACTTAATTGTTAGACCTTGTATACCCAGCAGAGTTGTAGTCAATATGCAGCTGCCACAGCCGAAATATTCCATATAAAGCAAAGAAGAAATAAAATCTTATAAACTTCTGTAGCTGTAAGTTTCTGGTTTCAGAAGCTGCTACTACAGCATAATGTAGTAAATACTGGTTTATCTGTTTAACAAGGATTCTGAACATGGAAAATAAATCTTTTTAGAAACTTATGATAGTCAAAAATATCCTTCCTTCCCTCCTTCTTCTCTCCCTCCCTCCTTTCTCTCCTTTCTTTTTTTCTTCCTTTCTTTTCCTTTCCCTCATTCTTCAAACATAATTTTTTTCCTGCCATGTGAAACTTATTTCTTTAAAAAATAACATGGATGGAGCTGGAACATATTAGTAAAGTATCTCAAGAATGGAAGAAAAAAATATACAATGTACTCAGTACTAGTATGAAACCAATTTACAATCACTCACACTTTCATATGAAGAATAGATCACAACTATGGCCCGGGATAAAGGAGGGGGGGGGAGGGGGAAGGGAAAGCTCAGATTGAGGGAGGGTGAATGGTGGGATCACACCCATGGTGTATAATGCAAGGTACATGTCAGATCTATTAGTATAGAGCATAAATGTCTTAATAATAATTACACAATAATTAAGTAAACAAGATGAGGTATATATCAACCAGTGTGATGTAAGCATTCCTAATTCTATATGAGATCAGCACATTGTACCCCATAAATCCATTAATGTATATATGATCTATGTGTTTATGATTTCATAAAAAAAGAAAGAAAAGAGAAAAAGAAAAAAGCAACAAAAAAAGAAATTTTAAGGCATAAATGAAAGAAATAAAAACATGTCTTCACTAAAAAAAAAATATTAATAATATGTAAAGTAATACTTTGTTTTGCTATATCTAGTTTTGTTTTATACTCTACCAGGTCCTTCTAAATATCTTTCAAGTCTTCAAAATAGCCCAATGGTAAATTATTCTGAGATTCTATTTTACAGAGAAGGAAATTGCTATTCAGAGGTGACATTATGTTAACCACAAAGGCACAGTAAGGATTTCAACCCATGCCAAATCCCAAACCATGCGCATTTCAAAATCATCTTTGTTGTTTAATCATCCTTCAAATTAAATGATATTTTTAGATTAATTCAGAAAGAATAGAATAGAGGGATGTGTGACTCAATGAGAAGACATAGTTACTCACCCCACACTCCCAGAGGGCCTCATCCAAAGAGTAAACTGGTCTTCAATAGCTTTTCTTAATACCAGCATCCTGATGGTATATTACCTTCCCTCTGTTTTTCTTAGACATTGAGGCCTTGCCACATTACAATGTAATCGTTCAGATTCCAAGGACACTATTTAGAAAACTATAGACAAAAATTTTTGCCAACTGGAGTTTTCTTTTATTAGCATTTGTTTTTCTGTTACTTCTAACAACAAAAGTGGCTTTCTTGCAAAAAAGTTGACGAATGCAAAAAAGCTATAAAAATAAAATGGGAACTGTGCCAAAATTGATGCATTTCTCTGAGTAATTTACAGTTCAGTTGAAATTTTGCATGAATTAAAAAAATAATGCCACCCAGTTGGTTTAAATTTTTATCCTGGTAGATTCTTGGTAGGCCATTTATTAGGTAGCTACTCAGTGCTAGACTGGTCCTGTGGATACAGTGAATCCAGCACACAGGTATCCAATTTCAACAACATTTACATTCTGTATGGAAGACAGATAGTGAACCCGTTTTCAAAAAGGGACAATCAAAATTGCTCAATATTTGGATACAACTTAGAAAGGCAATTATCAGGGAGAAGAGGATGGCGATGCCTACTTTGGATACAGTGATCAGTTGGGGAAGTTAACAATCTAGGTTGAATCTTAAAGGATGAGAAAGAGCCAAGCATGCAAAAGTCTGGAGAAGTACCACGCCATCAAAGACAACAGTGAGGAGAAGGCACCAAGCCAGCAAGGGTGATTTCCTCAGCAGGAACAGAAGGGAGCCCCGGTTGGGTGGAAGGTGTGCACAGTTCACTGAACAATGGTGGAAGTGGTGCGAGATGGTGAGGAGATGGATGTGAAAGTGGAGTGTGTCTCAGCTAGAATTTTGTAGAACTTATCTAGGGTTATTTTTATTTTGTGTGGGGTGGGAGGGAGGCCATCAGAGTGATTACATAACTAATGCTTTAGCAAGTTCACTTTGGAAGCTACCTGGCAAAACACGCTGAGAGAAGGTTATGTGTACAAACTTCCATTTTACCTACTCACGTTGTCCATGCTGATCATGCAGTTTCTGTATCTCAGAAACAATGACAATAACTCATTTTGCCAACACCTACCCAAGAGAAAAGACAGAAAAGGGAAAGTTTTCAGTTTGAAACTTATAGGAATTCAAGTCCATAGATAAGGGTAGCTTGGATAGGATGGACAGAATTAAACAGATTTTTGACGTATGTGTAGGGAGTAGAAACTACAGAATTCAGCAATAGACTTGAAGTGGAATGTAAGAAAAAAGCACCCAAAGATGGTTAGCCATCTTCTAACTATAATAACTGTGGGAAAGGGTGGAAAATATTTTTCTCAGACAGGGAGTACCTCGGCAAAAGAGTAAGAGAAGAGAATCAGATGTTGGACACTGGAGTTTTTAGGTGCAATGTTTTTCAACCTTTTTTTTTTTTTTGTCTCACAGCATACTTGAACCTATTGTTAAACTTTCATGGTGCACTTAAATTATGCTGATCAAAAAAAAAAAGGGAAAAAAAGAAATATATTTACTATGCTTTGAACTTCTTTTGAAAATGATTTAATTTGTGGTCTTTAAAATTTTTCTTGGCACACCCAAGATCCTCTTATCATACACCAGTATGTTGTAGCACACCAGCTGAAAATTACTGTTTGACAAGGACAAATAGTGGGGACATCAGTAATCAATTCCAAGGCCCCAATGGTAGATGATACAGATCTGAGAAGCTGAGCATTTAGATCAAGCATTATCCAATTATGGCATGTAGCCCAAATCCACTGTCCATTCTTGTACAGCCTAGAAAGCTATGACTGCTTTTTTATGTTTAGCTGATGGGGGAAAAATCAAAATTAAAAAAAAATTAAGGACACATAATATTTATATGAAACTCAAATTTTAGCATCCGTAAATGAAGCTTTTTTGAAACACAGCCATGCTCAGTCATTTATGTATTATCTGTGGCTACATTTCATGCCACAAAGGCAGAGTTGAGTAACTGTGACAGAAAACGGATGGCCTGCAAAGCCAAAAGTATTTACTATATGGCTATTTATAGACCAAGTTTTGCCTGCCACTAATTTAGATGATATTAAATTTATGGGATTGGATTATTCAAATCCTAGAAAGTTTTTCTTTGCCTTTGCATCCAGCTCCCCAGATGTCCAGGAGGAATGTGGGAACCTGTAGAGAGGGCCATCTATTCACTTGCCTGCTGTGAGACTCACTTGTGGACTCCTTAAGGAAGGAGCAACATCAGAAGAGGATGATAAATTAAAGAAGCCAGACACGGTTCCCGCATTGTGAGCGCCAAATTAACTGTACAGTGAACAGATCTGCAAAGTTAAAAAAAAAGCAACATGGGAAAAGGGCCTTCTGTTTATTTTCCCCCTTATTAATTTACCACAACCACCGTGAAGTGTCCCAATGTCTGCCTGGGAAGAGCAGCTGGCGGGGACAGTGATCAAAAAGCAGCCTGAAAACCCCAAGAAATCATGGAGCTCTCATAAAAGAATCAAAGGACAATGTTTTTCAAACCACTCGAAAAATTGAAGCATCCATCCTGGTCATGGCGTTGTGTTTTTCATGATGTGTTAACAACTGGGATGAAGGTTATCAGCAGTTGTGGATGCAGGTGGGGGAGGGGAGTGGAAAGTTTTTAGCGAAATACTAGGCTCTTAAATGACAAGACTCACAGGATTTCTCTGGGAAGCCTGTGCTTGGTGTGAAAATAGTCCCTGTGGTGTGTTTTAACTGAGAACCAAACAAGAAAAATTTTAGCAGAACTTTAAACAAATGTATGTTTGTGGGGCAGTATAAAACGTACGACATATTAACTATATTTACACTTCTACTTTACTTGAGCTACACAAACAGTATTGATAATGTCTACTCTCTTCTCCTCTCCTCTTCTTTCCTCTCCTTCCTCTCCAGACATGGTCTCACTCCATCACCCAGGCTGCTCTACAAAGGCACAATTATAGCTCACTGCAGTCTTGAACTCCTGGCCTAAAGCCATCCTCCTACCTCAGTCTCCCAAGTAGCTGGACCTACAGGCACCTGCCACCACACCCAGTTAATTTTACTTTATTTTGTTAGAGACAGGGTCTGCTTATACTGCTCAGGCTGGTTTTCAACTCCCGGACTCAGCAATTCTCCTACCTCAGCCTCCCACAGTGCTAAGGTTGTAGGCATGGACCACCATGCTCAGTCTTATCATGTAGTTTCTATATATTTCGGAAGCAATGATAATAATTACTTTTAGGGAGGTTTAGCTAATAGAAGAGAAAAAGGTGGTGGCAGTTATGTGCTTCGGGACTGGAATTTGAGGGTGAATAGTAGAGTGGTAGGAAAGTTATGTGCTTCGGGACTGGAATTTGAGGGTGAATAGTAGAGTGGTAGGAAACCACTAAATCAAAAAAAAAAAAAAATCTTTCCTGCAGTTTCTCTACCAGACACTTGAGGTATTTGAGGTGGTGCTTTATTAGTGTTTTGAAATATTGACCATGACGCAAGGAAGGCTAGAAGATGCCACATTCATTCATATTTTTTTTCTAGCATTAGTACCGCTTCCATTTGTGGTCAACCAACCTTATTTGACCAGTCATGCATGCTTACAACAACTTGTCAGCTTTTTCATTTCCTGGCCACTTAAATTAAGTGTATCCATTTATTTATTTATCCTCAATACTGCCAAAAACTACAGTGAGGAAAAACGTTATGCAAGCCATTATATGTTGAACTATTATTACAAACAACTTGGCATTGATATATAAATAGTTCCAGGTGTAGAACTAAATGAATATATTAATATTTCTGAAATCTCCTTTCCAAAACATTTTGTCATTAAATAGGCTCATAAAATTATTTTGTCATGACATTTATTGGCATGTAATACAATCTGTTTATTTGTATTTGTCCATGTCACACACACACTATATATCAGGCATTATTTTATAAATTTCTTAAGTCTATGGATATTCAATACATGTTGGAAGAAAGAAATATAGACATATCAATACATATGATGGCAACTTTGACCTTTACCAATTCGATCTTCTATTTGTCATTACCATGTATTATTCTATTTGAGGTCACCAGTGTTTTTATTAAAATACCTTGCATATACTAAGCACCCAATAGATAAATGGTGGCTGAATGCAGAATCAAATCAGTACTGACACTGTTTTTTTCAATCCCTAAGTACATGGGACAGATTTTAATAAGTACCAAGTTATTGCAGCTAAAAATAATAGCACTTATAGTTTAATAAGTGCTTTAATATTCAGTTTTTGATTAATCCTTGCTAGGTTCCCACAAACTAAGTACTCATATCCACATTTTAAGGTGAGAAAATTAAGCTCAGAGAAGTTAAAGACTTTCTTGTGGTCATCAACAAACAAGTCATGGGGATGGGAATCAAACCAAATCTTGATCTGTTTGTACCATCTACTTCTGTGAAGAGCTGATGAGCCAGTCTGACTCTTGTTTTTAAGCGGCTCCACCCCCACTCTTGTTTTTAAGCGGCTCCACCCTCAGGCCAACAATGGGTAATTTGCATAGTCCCCAAATAGAGTCATCCAGCCATTTTAGATCAGTGTTTATGGGATCACCACCTATGAAACCACCTCCTTTCTACAAACTTAGAGGTTGAAGACTTGTGAAAATTCACTGAAATGAGAGATTTTTCCACCTCTTGATTTTTGGTGAAGAAAGAGAGATTTTTTTCATCTCTTGGTTTTTGGTAGATTGCTTTTGTTTAAAACATTTGGCTATATCTTGCTTGATATTAAGTTTCAGTGTCAATCCAGGAAGATCTAAACTGAAAGCCCCTAAGTGTGCAAAAATATGTATAATTGATATTCCCAAAGGTACAATGAGCAATACCCCTTCTGGAGGGAAAGTGAAGTTTGGGGGGCTTCAGACAGAGGCCCAGCCAGAGCGCTATCACTTAATTTTGATGCAAGTCCAAGTCACCTAGCCTGTCGCTGTCTCTGTTTCTTTATCCTAGACTAGGGGCCACATTGCTGACTATTCCTCTGAGTGACTTTGAGAATCTTTGAGGATGGGTATAAGCATAATTTAAACTGGAGCACTTCACAATTGACAGACAGCATTATTCACTCAAACATAAAAATAGGTCATTAAGCATCATCAAAGAGGAAGTCAACGGGCAGGAGTCACCTCTGCTCCAACAATGCTGGGAAAAGAGGCCCTTTGTCCCTTTAAGAGCTCTCAGACACATCTCCAATCACACCCTAAAAACCTTCCTAGCTGTGTGGCTTAGCTGCTTCCGGCAGTCGTGTTCTGATCTTCCTGGCAGATGTCATAATTTACTGTCACCCCCATGCAGGAATGCAGGGCGAGGGGCCCCCATGCTGGCTCTGTGATCCATTGTCTGACAAGTCCCCCATGTCAACCTCAGGCAAGTCCAGCGGAGGTGGAACACCATTTAACTGATAGTGCCTGTGATAAAGTGGGCAATTAGACTCACTTGGAAAATCCTGGCTGGAAACTGGTGAGCATTTACAAAACATTACAGCCAAGTAGACTTCCTAAAAGGTGGTGGAGAAAAATGATCAAGATCAACCTTGTTCTCTAAGGATGTCAGGAGCCACGGGCCTCTATGGCTCAATCTGTTTTTTGTGCCTTTCTTGCCTTCTATTTCTCCCTGACAGGCTAATGTATTCTCATTGGACATGGAATGAAGGGGAGAGAATTGAGGGTTCAGGTCTCAGGTGATTGATCTCAGAACTGTGCTGTTAGTTGTGCTTCTTTGTGCTAGAATGTAACTTGGCACCTTAGCCCACATTTTGTCTCTTACTGGATTTTCTTGTGTTGGGTGCCAGCTCCTGGCGTGATTTGTTTGACACATATTCTACGGCTCCTCTTCATTTCCTCCTAACTGCATAGCTTCAATTTGCCAGTGATTAATGAGTCTGAAAGGTGAGCGGTAGTTATCTTAAGGGCTCTCCAAAGTTTGTTTCAAGAGACTAGCCAAAATCTCCCGCTGCATTCATTGTAGCTCGATTTCCTGTTGATAACGGCCCGTGGAAAATCACCACTCAGCCCCCAAGCTGCCATGAGCGAAGCCCTGTTTATCAGCCAGCAGCGTGCCTGTGCTCTCTGTTGCCCTGTGTGGTTCCATTTCCCTTCAGGCTGATAAACACTGTCCCTGTGAGGAGTAGGAAGTACATTGTGAGGCCCGTCCATACCGGGCCTTGTCTGGATGTGGAGGACTTCTAAAACTGAAAAGTCAGGACTGCTCTGGAAAACATACTTACAGACAGTGGAACAGGAAAATGGTTCCCTCCCCAAGGCTAGTTCCTCCTCCTCTGTTGGGTGGAAACGTTGGAAGGAAGGGACAGGGTGTTCTCTGTGTGATTGGAAATCCCCTGTAGAGTCATGGAAGATGAGCAAGACTTTGGTTTTTCTTTTTATTATTTTATTTTGCAGCAAGAATAAGAGGCATGCAGGGAGGAGACAGAGAGACCCAAAGGAGGTTTGTTTTTTTTCCTCCTTTTAAAATAATGATCAACTCTCTACCAAGCTGGGGGCTACTAAAGGATGCCAGTGGCTGGAGGGTGGCTGGCTTTGGGCTGGATTGCAAAGTGGCTGGAGGGACATCGAGGGCCACTATGTGTGCCTTTCTGACAGATACTTCAGTGGGGGAATGATTGGCATTTGTTCCTGAGAGCTGAGACAACATCTGGGTTTGTGGACCAGTAGAATCCTAATATCTTTAATGAATAAGTAGGCTTATTTTCTTTGTTGTTTGATGAGCAGTAAGATAAAAAGGAAAATAAATGCTGTAAGACCCAGCACAGCTCCAGGGATAGAGGCAGGAAGATGATGGAGTGCTTGCACTCACGTGCACATTCATCTCTCATCCACCCTGGTGAGGCTGCCAAATAGACCCAAGATACGATTTCCTTATGATCTCATTTAACTGGGCTTGGAGCCCACCTCACTCAATGTCTTTGGAGACTACAATTAATGAGCTGTTCGCAAGACAATTTGGAAGTGACATACATGTACACATATACATTTTTTTAATGAAGTAAAGATACTTGAATATACACATGTATAGATAGCATTTCCTGAAGACCCAAGTGTCTTGGAGAGTATTTCCACCTTCAGGTAGGGGCACCAGAGTGACTCAGAGGTTCTCCTGCTCTGTGCCATAGAATCTGACGATGATGCCAACCTTTGCCCTTCTCTGTCCATGCTATTAAAGCCCCACTCTAACAAAGACTTTTGCCTGCCTTTGTGCCTTACCCACCCAGTAGTGGAACTTATGCTGAGCCAGCTCTGTCTAAACCCTGAGATGCCTTCCATGTTTCCTCTTGCCCATTCAGTTGCATGTTGCAGTCATAACAGCATGACCTGAGTAGCCTTGTGCAGGATGAGATAAAGGGCAGAGCCATGAGATAAAGGGCAGAGCCATTAATTGTTCCAGCCAAGTCATCCTAACTCAGCCAACAACTAACTGACCCCCAGAAATGTGACTAGGCTAAGCTCAGTCTAGGCTAAATCACCAACTCACAGACACATGAGGTCAATGAATATTGTCTTGAGCCAGACTTGGGTGCGGTTTGTTATGTGGCATTATTGTAGCAATAAATAACAGATCATCATTGCCGCTGCTTACTGTTCTGTCTCCAGGTTTCAGTTCGGTAACACTTTTGCTAAGTGAGCCTGATTGACAGCGCCTTGTACCTTACGTTATTTTGCCAGTACCTCCTTTTGCTTAACCTTCATTTTCTCTTCTTTCCCCCACACCTGCCACTTATCAGATCTCATTTAGTTTCTCTGCATTACTTTGAAATCAACATTAGACAGCCCCAACAGCAGAAAGGAAAATTTCTTGGTTCTTCTCAAGCATCTTCTCCATTTGAGGTTTTTCTATCACTTGAGAAAAAGATGCAAAAACAAAACAAAACAAAAATCCAAGTCTGTGATGCATCAGGTGGTACCTAGTGTTTTGTAGAAAAATTAGGCAATGTGAGCTAAATATTGAGAGTTGAAAGGAAGGGTTATCTGTTGGGGAGGGGTGCTGCTATTCCACAAAGGGTCTCAGATAAGGCCTTTCTGAGAAGGAGGCATTTGAATAAATTCTGGATGAGTTCTTCTTTCTAGACCATATTGGAGTTGGATGAGAGACACACAAGCACTACTCCCTGGGTCACTCTCCCAGTTACCCAGTTCATGTAACTATATGGAAATTTATGCATAATCACCATGGCTTACCCACTAACGTGCTATCTCTCCATAGCCATTGTTGGACAAGATAGCATTCAGTTTGCAAGCCTTAGCATTCAGAGTTTGCAAGCTTAACCCTTCTGGTATCAGACCTTTAACCAGCACCCACTGAATCTGGAATCTAGAGAGCTAGATTCTGACATCTATGGTGCCATAAGAAAACCAAGTGACTTTGGATAAATAGTGACTATATGGAATTACAAGGAATTAATGATTCTGTTTTCATTCTACTGCCTAAGAGGGCTGGTTCTCATGAACTGTTGATTGCTCATCAACTTTTCATTATTTCTTTTTTGATTATTTTGAAAATAGTTGTAAGCTATTGCTTTAACCCCTTTGATGTTTTAGTAAACCGCAGTGGTTTAAAATGGGCGTTCTAGAGCCGAACATCCCAAGACCAAGTGTAGGCTCCATCCCTTCCTTCTTTTGTTCTGGGTATTTTGTCTCCACATTCCTTAATTTTCTCTTTTTTAAAGCAAAAGTGAATCCAACTTACACCTTACAGAATTGTTATGAGGATTATATAAGACAATGCACGTAAAGAACATAAAAAATCTGCTTCCAAATGGCTGCATTTTATTCAAATGGAAAATATTTAATGTAAATAATTGACATTAAAACAAAGTGGATGGAGGCTTAGAACATATGCATGCAGCTATTTCTTATTTACAAAATAGTTAAGGAGGAAGCTGTATGTATACACACACAAACAAATTTAAATGAGACAAATATTCAAGAGGAAATAGGTAATAAGTAAAATCAAGAAGAAATATTGATTAAATAGAGAAGTAATAGGTGGATCTTTTCCCTAGAATGTATAAAAAGGAAACACACAATTTATTTAAAATAAATTTTAAGGTAGGAAAGAGAATCCCCACATTCCTTGATTTAGGCAACACTTCAGATGTCATTTAGTTCAATCTTTTTGTTTATTATCAGAATATTTCATTAATAATTTTTCTGAGAGCTTATCAGTCAATAAGTGATTTTTTCAGATAGCTCTTCCTTCACTCATGAAGCATTCTATTCCCTTTTGAACAGCTATAAAAGAAAGGACAAAAAACTAACCCAAGAAATCTTTATGGCAAAAAGGACAAAGTGATGCTGTTAATTTATAAAGAGCTTAATTGGAACACTTTCATTTCTACCAGCATGTTAGATTATTCATATCAATATATCTGCTAAAGACAATAAAAAATCATAGGTAAAATATTTTTAAAAAAAATTTATGAAGTGTTGAAAAACAGAAAAGGTAGAAAAGTTTCATCATAGTCCTCAAAATATCCCATAAAAATTACTTTCAAATAACATGAGAAACACAAAGTCAAAGATTTCCAAGCATTCAAGAAAGCAAAGAACTATGAGCAGGAACAAGCAGAAAATTAAAAATAAAGAGAGAGAGAGAGAGAAGCAAGCAAATGTCCCAAATGTCAAATTCTAGAATAATTAGATACAGCCTATAAAACAATTTGCTTGCTAGATATAAATAAATGAAAGCACATTTTTAAAATGTCTGCAGAGAATTCATTAAGCTTAATAAATGATCTAATATATTTTGAAAAGCAACATATGTAGACATAGAAATATAATAAATAATTAAAAGTTTGAAGTATGGGTTTAAATGCATATTAGATAATCTAAGAAAGGATTGGAATTAGAATAAGCTTTGGAAGAAATTAGCCAGGATGTATTATAGCACAGAAAGATATGCATAATAGATGGAACCCAGAAGACCTTTCCAGGGGTAAGAACGATAGAGCAAAAAGATCTAGTTATACTTCTAATTTGGGTTTTTAAAGGAGAGAATTAGATTATAATAGAGATAATATTTGAATACATAATAACTAGGAATTTTTTAGAACGGATGAAAGACAAAAATCTAAAGATTCAAAAAGACTAATGCATCTCTAGCAAGGTAAATAAAAAGGTATTTACACCTAATCATGACATCATGAAATTGCAGAACTCAAATTAAGAAGCAAAATCCCAAAACCAGAGAAAAGAAAAAAAGATTATCATTAAAGAAATGATTGGCAACTAACATTACAATAGCACTGAAAAACCAATAGCAAAGTAATCATGTCTTCAATATGCTAATGAAGGTAACTGTTACCATGAAAATATATAGCCAATGAAAAACACCCTCTATATGAAGAATAAATTAAGATTATTTTCAGATTAAAAACAGAAATTTGCCAGGAGCAAACCTGCACTAAAGGAAATATAATGAATGTTATTGTGGCAGAAGCAAGTTGAACCCAGAGAAAAGTTCCAAAATCAACAAGGGAATGAAAAACAGGTACTATAGAGAATATGTGGGTAAATCTAACAAGGTATGCAAGATAACAAAAGTTAGTCATGCTAATAAAGTATTGAGCATAAATACAAAACAAAATTAAACACAATAAAAAAGAACTACAACGTTTTGTATTTTTTAAGGGGTAATTGATGTATTGATTTTATACTTCAATGACTACTAATGTTTTAATTACTGTGGTTTACTTTCCAAATTAGAATAAAGAAAACATAGAATGAAAAATAATGAAACTGAAAGATTGCAAGAAGAAAAGGAAATGAAGGTAGAAAAATAAGAAAATAATAAGATGTTATATTTTAAACACAAATATTAGTCATTACTATGTAACTAGATTGACTAAACAATTAAAAGTAAAGAATATTATCTTGGATTAAGGAAAATTCCAGTGACATCTGGTACATTGAATAATTCCTGGGGGTGGCATTGATATCCCAGCTTATGAGGCTGGTGTCCCATGAAGTTATGCAGTGCACATTCTATGTGTCCCTGGACCCAACTACAGAAAAGAAAAAAGCAAAAAGTTGGAAAACATATACTATTGACTATTGAACAATTCAGGTCCATTTATTTGTGGATTTTTTTTCCCAACCAAATGCAACATTGGCTGGATGTGAAATCTGCACATATGGAGGGCTGACTTTTTCTACAGATAGGTTCTTAGGAACTAAGTGGGACTTGAGTATGCTCAGATTGGAATGTAGGGCATCTCAGGACTAATCCCCCTCATGTTCTGAGAGAAAGTTGTATATTATTTGAGTGTTAAACAAAGGAAAGTTAGTGTCGGTATAGCAATGCATGTATTCAACACTATAGACTTAAGGTGAGAAACATAATCAGAGAATCACTTTATAATGATAACAATTTCAACTCAGGGGGCAATGTAATGACTTTAAATATCCATGCTCCTAATAATAGAGATTCAAAATGTATGAATCCGAAATTGAGAGAATCGCAAGAATAGATAGACAAGAGACAATAAGAAAATCAAAAGAAGATATATAGAAAAATATACTCAATAGGAGACTTTAACACACCGCTCTCAGGAATTAAAGGAATAAGCAACCCCAAAACAATCAAACAGGATTTTCGTATATCTCACTCAGTAATTAATAGAACTACAGGGGAAAACATCAATAAAGAAAAGAAGAGAGATTGAAAATTTATGAGCTAGGCACCCATTCTAGGGAGTTCCTAAACTTCTATAAAGTAGAATTAAGTAATACAAAATTAAGAGCAGAATAGATATCAACAGTGCCAATATTTATTTCCTTAAAAAGATAAAAGTTTTTAAAACATCCCCCAAGATTAATTTTTTTTAAAGATAGAAAGCATAAAAAAGCAGGAATGATAAGGAAGCCATCACATGTAGAATATAAACTTTGTTAGGAAGATATTATGAACCTTCAAGTAAATAAAATGGAAATTTTAGAAAAAATTTGAACCATCTTATAAAAATATAATTCGCAAATAAAATCTGTCAAGAAGAAATAAAAATCAGACTCATAACTTTTATACACTCTTAACGAAAACCTGGAGTGGCTTAAGTTTTAAAAGCAATTGTGAAAGGTTTTAAAAATGTTCATACATGTCAATTCTTGGAAATTTTTCTAAGGAATTATGTCTACATACAAACATCAAGAGCAACAACCTTGTAACACAAATCTGTTTCACAGAGTTACACATACAAAAACAAAAAGTAGACCTAACCAAAAGTGAAACTATTGCTGAACATCTAAAAAGATGGAGTCAACTGGGCCCTAAATAATTGTTTTTTATCCAATCTTCTCCTTGGGAAAATGGGAAATCTTTTTTGTTTCATTTTGCATTACACATTGTGAAAGTCCAGCAACAGAGGCATCAGTTTAACAAATCACGGTAACAAAGTATGAAATACAATGAGATCTTTGTGTAAATGCATTTTTGTATTTGGGGAAGCCTTACTCATATGCCTAAGTTCTCTTGATTTTATGAGTTGGAAACACAGAACCAGTAGGAAAAAAGCATCAGATCAAGAAAAGTTGACAAAAGCATGAGATCTCAATAAATAAAGGAAGGACTCCAGGAAAAAACTTAGCTTTATAGGGAAGCAGGTTAGTAACAAAAAAGTGAGAGTAACAAAAAGTGAGAATCATCCATTGTAAGCTTAATACAGAGTTTCACATTTTAGCAGGCAGAGTTATTGCCCCATGGGGACATACGAGCACGGGTCCTTCTGCAATCAATGCAATTCGCTTCCAATTTCCATTGGATTTGGTGCTAATACTGCTCATTCCTGTGTACCTTATTTATGAGTTCTATAGTGCCCATTTTTAAAAAACCACAGTGTTTTTTGAAGTTGCATTTGATAATCAACAAACACTATGTAACATTCTTTTTCCTTATTACTGAATTGATGGACTGTCTTTTCTTTTCTTTTTTTTTTTTTTAAGATAGAGTCTCATTCTGTCTTTCTGGGTATAGTACTGTGGCGTCATAGCTCATAGCAATCTCAATTCCTTGGACTCAAGAAATCCTCTTTCCTCAACTTCCCAAGTTAACTGAGACTAGAGTCACTCACCACAACGCCAGCTAGTTTTCCTACTTTTAGTAGAGATGATGTCTCGCTCTTGCTCAGGCTGATCTCAAACTGAGCACAGGCAATCCACCTGCGGCAGCCTCCCAGAGTGTGATGGTCTGTCTTAAATTGATGACTTCATGAGGAAACATTGTGTTTCCAGGGCTCCCCAGACTAGGTCAGGAACTAGGTCTGTGGGTGAGACCTGGCATTAGCGTTAGGTATGAAGACTGATGGTCATTGGAAGGAAGATGAAACCAAAACTGAAATTATAGATCATAACACACTTGAGATATTGTAAAAAAAAACTGATTCTAGTTCTCAGAAGCTTGTGCTTAACTAGGAGAGACAGGCTGAGAACAGCAGTGAACCCTGAGAGTGCCATCCAGCAAATACAGAGGTTGGTTCATTGAGACTACTTTCCAACTGCTTACGCCCTCTGTCGGTGGTCAGCACAGTTGATGCATCTGACCTCACACAGATAGTTTTCAAAGTCTGCTGGTTGGAAGGTGAAAGTCATGGCGTTTCATTGCCAAGTTCTGTGCTACATGCTATAATGTGCTCTAAGAAGTTAGAAGACAGAGATTGAAAAGAATTAATGAGTTAGGTTGGGGCTTAAAGCATTTTAATAGGCAAAAAAGGACTTCACAAGAGCTACTACACATGGACCCTGAGAGTGGCAAGGGCAAGGTCTGGTTCTGGCAAAGTGCTGCATCTGGAGTGTTTCCTGATTCAGCCCCGGAAGTCCTTCTTTGGTTAAACCAGGGTTAATTTGCCAAGGCAAACTTCTGCTTGCAAATGATTGAAATGTGACAATGTATTTCTCTCAACTTTGCACTCCTGACACAGAATTGGACCCTAAGCCTATTTGAGAATTTTCAATCAAAGCCACAGCCTCATGCCAATGCGTCTTAACTTTAGAGGCTTTTTCCACATCTTGCAAGTCTCATGCCAGAAAAGAAATCCCATTGACTTGCAGAGCCGTCTGTCCTGGCACCAGCAGGCCTCTGCCGGCACATCGCTGAACGAGCACAAAGAGACTGTGCCCAGCTCCCTGTTTTTGGCAGGGTGGGGAGCGGGTTCTGCTACTCTCCCCTGGGGGAGAGGGAAGAATCCCACACACTGAGTATAATTTCCAGGCATGTTGAGTAATGGGGTAAAATTAAATTGGACTCTCTTTCTGTCTTAAATCTAATTAATCTTCCTCTACCACACATTCACTCCACTAGAATATGGCACTAAAATTCCAGCGCTTTAGTTTGCACTTCCCAGCAGCTTTCTATAAGCAGTGGTAACTTGATCTACTCATTCGTGAAATCCTAATATGGAATAATTTAGAAAACTAAAAGGATTGGTTTTCAACAAATGAATAACAAGACGTAGACTAAGGAATTTTAGATCTCAACAGCAGACAAACAGTGCCCCAGAGATAGAATTATTATCAATATTATTATTATTATTATTATTTGGTTTGTTGTATTGAGTCTAAAAAAAAATCATTCATTATGTGAGTGGTTAATGGAATTACACTCTCCGTGAGCATGCTCTTTAGCAATGATCTCTGGAAACAGCACTGTGAAATTAGTCAATAACTGTTAGGTATTGAATTTAATTCTGAATTTGTTTTGGCTTCTGAATTTCACATATTCAGGTGTCACACTTGCTGTCCTGCTAGGAAAACCAAAGTTTACTTTAAAATCAAAATTATCCAAGTCCTGATTTCAGTGTACATGACAGCATTAGGATAGAAGTGTTCAGAATTCAGTTAGTTGAGTAAAAGTAAGTTTTGAAACGTCTTTAAAATTTAATTGCTAATAGAATTGCTTCATCCCCCTTATAAGAGGAAATCCCAGACATAGCCTTTCTTGTATTTACTTGTTTTGTCCACACTGAAACTGAAAAAAGGACATAATACATGCTGGCTACCATTGTGCTAAGAAAGAAAAGTTGCCAACTAACCCAGTGTGTTGGAACATTTAGGTATATGCCACAAATATTTATGCCTATGAGTTGTAAAACTTTGAATCTTTGATTTGTCACCAACTCTAGTTCTGTACCATTGATGAAGGAGGCTCGACTAGAAATAATGGTCCCTTTAGCTTTACAATGAATAACTTTATAATTTATACATATTTAATCCAATCAGCTTCATAAGGCAGAGTGCATGAGGAGTTCATGTGATGCTTTTCTTTTTCTTCCTGAAGAACATGTATGTAAGAGTATAAGGATGAGCTGCTGAAAGGTTTTGTAGATAAATGATTGCAGCAAGATCACTATTGATACGTGGTATTTAGTTGTGTTTTGAAAGGACAGGAAGTTGCTTTCTTGCCTATTTCCTTATAACATTTATTCTGTTGCATTGATAGTTAATATGAATAGATTGGATGAAAGAAAGGAGGAATGAATGAATAAAAAAATGTGTTCATATCAAACAACATGTATAAAATCTGAAACAGAAATCAGTTAGATCAGAAACATTTTAGGCTCTGCAGTTCACATGGTCTCAGTTGCAACTACTCAACTCTGACATTTTTAGAGTGAAAGCAACCATAGATGAAGTTTAAGCAAACGAATATAGCTGCGTTGCCGTAAAACTCTATTTACAAAAATAATCTGTGGGCTGAATTTATCCCTTGCGTTATTTTTTTGTTGTTAAAGGCTGATCTAAAGTATAATTTTTTTTGCAAAATAATTGATTCCTTTATATGTATTTTGATAATTTTCAAGGCTACTCTAGAGGATCAGCTTAGAGGAAACACAACTCACCTAAACTGTTCTACTGGTAAGTCACCATAAACACTGTATGAGACCAGCCAGGCTTTTTTACTTTCTCTTTTACAAGTCTCTAAGTTCTTTTTGGCCTCGCTGTATTGTATGTGCTCTTCCCATTTTCAGGCTAATGTGAGAAAATAGAGTAGATGGTATAAGGGGACATTGAATGTACTACAAGCAGCCCAAATATTCTGTGTGTTAGTCACTTCGGATATCCAGTGGAGTGAATGCAGCATTCATTAGTGCCCAGAGTCAGCCTGGGCAAGGTCCAGACAGTCTGCTGGCAGCAAGAAAGTTAACGCCAAGGAAGGCCTGTGTCAATTGTCGTCTGTAGCCATGAGCCTGAGAAATAGTAGCTGTGAATCAGCCTGTCTGAGGTTCTGCTGTCTTTATTTGAAACAGTGAGGAAGATAATATTTTAAAAAGCTTTTGGGAATAAAATTAGTCTCAACCACCAGAGAGAAGAATCACAGTCTGTAGCTACCTTGCCTGGAGGCTTAATGATGATTCATTGCAAAATTAGACCAATTAAGCAGACTTCCCCCCCGTACTGCAGTCTTGAGTAAGTTAGATAAGACCATTGGTTCCCTTCGACACATGGAATCCTAAAATAAATGGGATCTCAGAGAATTTTCTGGTGGTTGGGCAGAGGAATGTTAGACCTGTTAGGCATCTCACTGGTGATCTGGTCAATCCATTTATTTACAGATGAGGAAACTGAGCCCTGGTAAAGTAAGTGAGCATCCACTGATGCATAATTAGAGAAAACTGGAGCCAGCATTGATAGATTGATCGATTCATTCATTCATTAAGACAATTATTATTCATTCCACCAATGGGATTTGCACATTGTTTCCCAAAGTAATTTTATCAGAGAGCCATTTTTGATTCTTCATGGGGATCAGAGAAGACCAGAGTTCTCCAGAACCTACGTCAGAGACTCTGTGATTATTACTCCACACTTTCAACTCCACCCACACCTAGAATTTATAGGTGTAGAAAATGCGACCCAAAGAGTTTTGGTTGAACGCTCCTAAGCTTGTTGCTTATTAGAATTAACTAGATATCTTTTATGTGGGGAGAAAGGAACACTTTTACACTGCTGGTGGGACTGCAAACTAATCTTCCTAACAGTCTTTTAGGAAGGAAGTATGGAGAAACCTCAAAGAATTGAAGCTAGACCTCCCATTTGAACCTGCCATCCCTACTGGGCATCTACCCAGAAGGAAAAAATAATCCTCTTACCATAAGAACACTTGCACTAGACTGTTTATCACAGCTCAATTTACAATTGCCAAAATGTGGAAATAGACTAAATGCCCACCAACCCAGGAGTGGATTAACAAGCCATGGTATATATATACCATGGGTTAACAAGCTATGATATATCTATACCATGGAATACTATTTAGCCATTTAAAAAGGTGGAGACTTTATATCCTTTGTATTAACCTGGATGGAAGTGGAACACATTATTTTTAGTAAAGCATTACAAGAATGGAGAAGCATGAATCCTATGTACTCAATTTTGATATGAGGACAATTAATGACCTAGTACATGGTGGGAAGTGGAGAAGGGAAGAGCAGAGAGAGGGAAGGAGGGAGAGGGTGGGGGTCTTGGTATGTGACACACCTTTTAGGGGCAAAACACAATTATAAGAGGGACTTTACCTAACAAATGCAAACCAGTAACCTGGTATCTTGTACCCTAGATGAATCCCTAACAATAAAAAGAATTAAAAAAAAAATCCAAAGCCAGGCCACACCAGACCAATAAGTGACAATCTCCAGGGTTGGAGCATATGCTCTCACAGATAATATTTTTTGAAGTGTCTCAGATGATTTCAACATGCAGAAAAATTTGTTGTTCACTACTTCCACTATATCTTATATAGAAAGATCCATCATCCATTGTGGGGAAAGATGACTTAGGGTCATCAGAAAAACGGAATAACATTTTTGAAAAGAAGGTCCTTCCTCTTACATACACACACACACACCCCACAGAATAGTTGTGAAGAACAAATGCATGAAGGAATATAGGTGAAAGGGCTCTCAGAAATGAAAAGAGTTCCATATTACTATTTTACGTTAAGATACATTCAAACGAATTGGCTGTGAATGGTGTTTCATCTATTCAGAAGAATTATTCAGAAATGAAAGAATCAGTTAATTTTCCAAAGCACTTATGTTTCAAAAGTAGATCTAAAACTAATGCTTTCTCCTGCGATTTCTGATAGTGAAGCTTCTTTGACAGCATTTCAATGGAAATCCATTGCAGGTCCTGACTCAGCAACCTCGCTCCCACCCCACCCTTGCTCTGTCCTTCAGACAGCTTCAGTGTATAGGCACATGCTGTTTCAGGTTAGTAGCAGGAGTTTAGATTCATTCATTTTTTTATACAAAGCAATTTGCTTGTGCTTGGTTGAAAACTGAGAACCAAAACAATATTTAGAAGAAATTGTTTGTATCCTAGATTTAAAATTCAAAATTACACTTTAGATACATCTAATCAATCGACATGTAGTATGTGGTGTAACTGAGCTGCCTCCCTTTACTTGATGTTTTCACCTAAAAAACTTGTCACCAACATACTCCACTCAAATGCAATATATAGTTTTTTTCCTTGAACCTGTTTTTTAAAAACTGAATCCTCCCCTATCAACTGCAGTTGGGTAGACAGCTTTGTAAAATATGCATAAGTGAAGGATTATAAGATATTTCATATGTTTTAATTAGAATGAAATTCCAGATGCATTTTCAAGATTGTTGCTTCTGGATTGCAATTCCCATGTTATCCTGAGTGTGTTGCTTTTTACAGGCCAAGGTGAGCTCTCTGGTCCCTGCTCAGCTCATCTCAGGTTCCAGCGTTTACTTCTACACTTTCCCTGTCTTCTTTTACGTGAGGTTCACCCTGTTTCCCTTTTATGTGATCTACCTTTCCAAAAGGAAGACAGAGCAGCAAGATCCCTCGCCCCAGAGTCATTTATCTAAAACCAAGTAATTGTCTCAACACAGTCCAATGCTTTCTTGTTCCCAGTGACTCAAAGCTCTAGCTAACATTGTGTTTAATGGGGTTGTGTTTAATTGGGCTGACTTTAAGAGATGATGGGAAGTGCCTATACCACAGTAGCTATGGCACCAGTCACGTACACCAAAGCTGGCAGGTTCGAACCTGGCCTGGGCCAGCTAAACAACAATGACAACTGCAACAACAACAACAACAACAAAAAAAAAAAAACAGCAAGGAGTTGTGGTGGGCACCTGTAGTCCCAGCTACTTGGGAGCCTGAGGCAAGAGAATCACTTAAGCCCAAGAGTTTGAGGTTGCTGTGAGCTGTGATGCCATGGCAGTCTACCAAGGGTGACACAGTGAAAGTCTGTCTTAAAAAAACAACAACAAAAAAAAGAGATGATGGGAGGAACCAACTGACTCCCTACTCCCAGCTTCCCATCAGTACATTCTGTCCTATAGTAGAAGTTTGAAATTGAAGGCAAAATAAAACCATCTTTTGACTCCTTATTCATATACTCATCTTTACAAATCTCTTGTTCTTTAAGAAATGGCCCTGTGAGACTTGGGAAAGAAAATCCAAGACATACTTGCTCTGGAAACAAAAGAACTGGTACTTTCATGAGAAGAACTAGGGCCTTTGTAGGAGGGAATCTCAAAATGTCGCAGACTTCTTCCATTGTTCCAGTGATAAACTTATCTAAATAAACAGACCATGATGCTCCATGGAGGGGGTGAAATAGCACTTGGAAATCTTGGGAAAGGGCCTGTGGTGAAGAGCTCTGTAGAGGAGAGTCATCAACTTAGGAGAAGATAGGAAAAGAGGGAAGACAGGCTGCCTGTCAGGAGGAAGACAAATAACTGGCAGCCTCTCCTCTCCCCCGACTCAGCCAGCCCAGCCTTCCCATTTCTGAGACGTTAGCCAGCGTTACATTCATCAGACGTTCACATTAACCAAAGCACAGGTCTTGTTGATCTTCAGTTGTTCCACGTGGGCAGCCTGTGTCCAACGGGTATTTTCAGCCCCTGTTCAATAAATGTTGCTCTTAGAAGCCACATGCTCTAAGCCACTTTGCCTAAATTAAAAACTAACAGCCCTAATGCATTTCAGTGGGTGAGAATGGAAGGAAGAGGAGTTGGGGAGATGCCCTATGCTGAGAAAACAGACAGAAATAAAAAAATTCTAGGCAGGTATTTCTGCCAAAGCAGTGGAGCATCATATTCTGTTTATTTTGATAGGTCAGTCACTAGTACCATAGAAACAGTCTTTATTATTTGAGCTTTTTCATTTCATATAGGCTCTAGCTCTATTGATCCTTTGGTTTTCAGAGCAAACATTACTTGTCTTTTTCTTGCTCAATCCCACCAATGGCAACGGAGAGATTAAATACCAGGCAAAGGAGTAGGTGAAAATAAACTCATGAGACTTATTTTTACTCAACAGATGAACAGTTCAAACACCTGGGTTCTCTAAATTTAAGCACACACACATTACTTATTTACAAAGTAATGCCCAAGTTTTTAAGACAGCTGTTTGCTTGCAAGTATTCTGAACCATTTTCTTGGAAAAGGCAACCAAGCTTATGAGGACATGGAATATCTCTTTGTAACATTATCAATAGAGGACTGCCTGAAAATTCTGATTCATCGTTCTCTGTAAGCATGGTGACACTGGCTTTCTGCTGTTTCTGTGTCTATGTGATTGCATATGGGTATGTACGTGTGTGTGTGTGTGTGTGTGTTTTCCTCGCTTATTCATGTGGGAGTTTTATTTCCTTTTATCAACTGGGGCAGACACATCTGTTCCTAGAGATCCCATGGAGAGACATCCATATCAGGGTCAACAAAACAGTGATGGTGAACCTCACTTCTTAGTGCAGGAGATGCATTCTGTGAAATATTTTCTAAGATTTTTGGCTCATGGAACCATGGTTTGCTTTTTACTTATCTCTTTTTCCTGTCCAGGCAGGACAGGGATTCTCTTTTTGCATGAGGCTTAATAACTGAAGTCCATATCAGCCTTCCTAACTCATACCCAGATTTTTTTCCTAGCTGTAACTTCTTTCCACCTGCTGTCTCCTTTCCCTTTTCTGTTTCAAGGAAACCTGTTAAAGCTCTTATAAGATGTTACTGCACCTTGGAACTGACATTACTGGGAACTTTATCTAGCTCTTTTTGTGTGGCCCTTACTTTTCAGGGGGATAACCCAACCAACTCCTCTGAACTTTTGACACTCCAAATCACTGGAGAGTTTTTAAGGAGGACAGGAAGGTTTAGCCCACATGTTATCATTATCTGCTTTCATCCCAGACTCCCATGCATGTGTGGTTTGCAGTGTGTGTCCCCATATAGCATGGGAAGCAGTTATTAGAAACAATTTTGGCTTCTTACTGGGGTCTCTCGATTCAGGTGATATAAATATGTTCATGCATTTATGCAACAATTAATGAATGGTTGAGGTCTTGAGTGTCAGGCACAGCATACTAGGAGTGGTTCTGCCACAGATTAGCATGAAGCCCTCAGCCTAGCAGTCTGGGAAACATTTTCAGTAATTCTGGAATCAGGAGAGCTGAGTTCACATTCCCAAGTTCTGCCATTTAATTAATATAGAACCATATGCAGCAGACTTAAGTTCTATAGATCCCAATTTTCTTAGTGAGAAAGTAAGAGAGAATAGTGCCCATCACACAGGGACAGAGTGCAATCGCTATGGCATTGCTATATTCAGAAAGCCTGGAATGAAGGAGGTGCTCAACAGAAATTAGTTTGCTTTCCCTTTTTATTTCATGATTGATAGTAGCCTCTGCCATATCCCTCAAGCTGACCTTATTTCAGTAACAGTCACATGGAGAGATTCAAGTCTCCTGGAAACAAGACTGTTGGCCTTCATCTTCCCAACAGAGATTTCACTGCCTTAAAAGGAGTTGTGCTCCTCATGAAAAGGAAAAAGATGCTGCCTCAGACCTGGGCGAGTTTACTGCCTGCTGCTCCCTGTAATTTAAAGGGTTAATTTGCTTTCATGTTCCTCCCACTGAGAACCACTGTTATTATGGGATGCAGGTTCCCACAAAAATAAAGAGACATGCTTTTTTTTTTTCAAAGCATAAACCAGCGAGATCATAGTTAATTTCCATGAGAGTCAAGAGAGGAAAACCCTGGGCAAGTCTTTGAAAACTCACTTGGGACACTTCATGTCCCAGAGACGGTGCTTCAAAGACAGGAATCCCATACCTTGAATCCATTTTCCCATGAAAGGCTACAGAAGTTACTGCAGGGGAAACAAAAAGCAATTCACCTTTACCCTAACCAGCCCTCCCACTTCTCTGCTACCCACCCCCAATCTGGTACCTGAACAATTCTAGCCTTGGGAAGGAACTTTTCTTTAACTCTTTTCTACTCAAATTGTGTTCCCAGCTTCGAGCTCATCTGGGAGCTGGGTAGAAAACCAGAATCTCAACTGCCCTAGACCTACTGAATTAAGAGTCCGCATTTTCGCAAGATCCCCAGAAAGTCAATGCATCTGGAAATTAGGAAACAGTCCTTTAACTGGTGTCTAAGTGGAAGGACCATATAAAGTTCCATTTTCTAATCTTGGAAATACTGATCAAGGCCCCGTTTATGGTGGGGCTTTAATTTTTATTTTCCTGTTCTACAAAATATTTGATACAAAGGAATGAACACCAGAACACCAAACCCTCCAGGTGCAAAATTTCGTCTTGGAGAGATTTGGAAGTGTGTGTTGTTTATCACAGGTCTTGGGTTATATTTAGGCTGACTGGAAACCTGTGTGTACATGCAGTGGCATTTACGGCTTTATAATGTCATTGTCTCCTGAGGGTTATATCACTTTTACCTGTGACTAACACAGGCTAGCTTTGAAAACCAAACCTTACTTTTGTTTTCTCATAACAGCAGTTTTATTTAGCCCTCTGGGTAAAATAGACACTATTTGGCTGACCCAAACCACATCAAGAAAATTAAAGAGTGAAAAAAAAAAATCCACGCAAAATATAAGCACAGCCAAAAATCAGGCACATCTTATGAGATGTCAAGGTTTGTTTTTAGGGTCTTTTTTTAAAACAGAAAAAATTAATTTAACCGAGGCAACAATATGGATTAATAAAATATTTGTGTGTATGCGGCAAGCTATGCAGTTAACATCTAATTATACGACGAAGTATAATTACATCATGAAGTCATGCATTTCTGACTCATTTTGTAAACACCTTTTATTAGCAAATAGCTGTTGAGCATCGGTATATGCAAATTTTGATGGAAGACCTCTTGAGGAATATGAAGTAAAGACATTGTGCCTTCATAAGCTCCCCATAAGGAGAGGGCACATGTGTTTTCGTGGCTCACAATTACCCACCCTCCCGCAGAGCAAGCTGTATGAGTTGTGCAAGAAGAAGGGAAGAGGGGTCGGGAGCAGGAGGGTTGAATTCTGCTCTGTGTCACCGGGAAAGCCTGGTCTCTGAATGTGTCACTGAGAAGAGTTATTAACCAGAGACTCAGCCTGGAGTCTGTGCTGCGATAACTTTCCTGAGCCCACATGTGACACACCCCGGATGCCTCTAGTCACCTAGGGAAGAGTGAGGTAGTGAGCCTTCGGGTTGGACTGGGGGCAAAATTTTCTACTCATGCACTTATGGGAAACAGGAGAAGTAAGTTAGGGGACATGGCCTGTGACCCCCTGACAGGCAGTTCCTTCACACTGGGGCCTAGGTGGCCTGGTATGCTTTGAAGGCCTCCCACGGTGGGAGGTCTTGACTGACGTGTCTCTCAGTGGACACTGATTTTTATCACCAATCTATAACAAACTATTTTGCCTACAGAAGGAAAAAGAGGGTGATAGGGTGGGGAAAAGGGTGGGCAGCTGATAGCTGTCTACCATAGAAAGAGCTTAGAAAAATGAACAGCAGCAGGCTTCAGGGACCTGGTATGACTGCCAGCCGGGGGCTTCAGGACTGTCACATGTGCACAGAAGGGAACCAAAGTCCCAAATTGTGCTGCTGAGTTTCTAGATACTGCAGAGGACTTGTACAGACACAGAACAAACTCAGAGATGCATGTCCGTGTATACGTGTGTGAACAGTTCTAGGAACTCCTGCAACGGTTGACTTTAGATCTGTGCATTTTATTTTAGGTAGAATATCCCTCAATAAAGACAAATAAGTTACTCAAATAACTCAGATGGGCAGGAGTGACTCAGGAAGGAACAGGCATTGTAAGAAATACGACAGGTCTGTCATTCATAGTGGGTGGCAGAGGGGAGGGGAAGGTTGGTGACGATAGGTACATGATTATAGTTACCATTCTCCCTTTAAAACGAAAAAGCAAGACAGTAGTTATTTTAAAGTCAGAAAAAGGCTTGTCTGGACAGGGAAGGGAGGAAGAGTGCTCCGAGGAGCACCGAGGGGGCTGGCCGTCTTTTGCTTCTTGACCTGGGAAGGAGGTTGTGGGGGATGTTTGCTTTGTGATAGTTCATGGAGCTGTGTATCATTATTTTCTGTATGTGTATTCTGTGTTACAATAAATGTTTTTCAAACTTCTGTACCATTAAATAAACTATTAAAAAACACATATAAAAACACACGCTTACAAATTAACTTAAGGCTTGTACATCACAAGCTTTACTAAATCATGTCTTGTGCATAATAAGAGAACTCAAGAAAGAGATGAAGTTAATCTCCCCCAACCCAGCAGCTCCCAACTGGCTGATGGTCCAAGAGGGTGGGGGGAACTTGATTAAAATAGTCTGCATCTGGGTCTCTCTAATCACACTGGTTTTTATCTCATTCCCTGGAAATAGGAGCCAACAAGTATTTTCTCATTTGGTCTTAGTGAAGCCCAGCATTTTTCAAACCCTTTAGAGTTGCTGTGCCCTCTTCTTGAGTTTCCATTCCCACTGAGCCCCAGAAAGCACACTTCCTCACCTTTCAGGACCTGACCAAAATTGCCTTTTCTCAGTGCCAAAATCTAAAACTGCCACCACGCCCTCTTGCTATCCCCTAACCCTCTTCTCTGTTTTAATTTTCCTCTACCGTACTTATCAATTTACTTAGCATTTTTTTCCTCTTCTTCTTTCTCTTTCTCTTTCGTATCATGGCAGAGATTTCTGTCAGTTTTGTTCACTGCCCCTACGATGGTGTCTGGCTCATAGTAGGTGCTCAGGAAGCAGATTGACCGAAGAGCTAAACAGGGAGAGAGGCTGAAGTGGACAGTGGCATTATAAAGTCAGTCTTTGACATATTAATAATTAACTCATCGTTTACAGATGGCCGTGTGGCTGAAGAATCCATTTTATCTTATGCCATCATATTATTTTACTGTTTATTTTGTCACTGCTGGGGTAGAATACATTTTGCATGCTATGGGTTATGGAGCGCAAACTGGGATCTTTGTTTGTACCATGCATTTAATCAGAACTCACGTTCCAAATTCCAAACACCACGTGAAACCAGCCCTTGAAACATGACCTCTTTATGGGCTAGAACCGTACCTCTGAGTCCCCCAGGTCCATCTGCGTAGTCCATAGGCCCTCCCCAGACTTTTATTGCTGACAATTATTACACCAGTTAAAGAACCTGCTTTCTAACTGATATCCTGCTGTTGTTATGAAGGGAATTGATTCTAATTGCCAGTTTCCTGCATTTTTCTTTAACGTTTAGCCTTTTCACACACAGACAAAAAAAAGTCACGATGAAAATTCCACACGTTACTAGAATTACTTCACAAACAGAACATTCTTGACATTGGAATTCCCCCCAGATTCTGAGCTTACTCATACAGAAAACTGGAATTCATTTTGAAATGGGAGGAAAACAGGGCAAAATGTTATCTTTGCACTATGCCATTTGGCTTCTGGTGGACACACAAAATGGACACACATCAAATGTCAAACAGGATGATAATGGACAGGAAGCATCGCTGTGGACGGACACTGGGAGCCCAGCCTTCACTGGCAGAAAGCCTTGGACGAAACACAATTGCTCTAACCCCAAGTCACCCTGGGCGTGGGCACCCCTGGGCTTGCAGGTGAGGAGACTGGATCCCAGCGCTGGAGAAGCTGAGACATCCCACAGATAGCCAGACTGAAGTCTGGCCAGCAGACAGCGCTGAGTTTATTTATCTATTGTCGGGAGATGAGCAAGGCAGAAAAATAGGCCCCAGTTCCAAGTCTTCCCTGGCTCCATTATCAGGAAAACAGGACAATATATACAGAAATAAAATAAAGAAACTTCCTCTTCACCATCTTTCTGAATCTGACCTGGCACAGATCTACGCTGACATCAGCTCACAACCGGTCCAATATGAAATTTATCTTCATAGAAATGTGACCCTTGGCTGCCAGGAGACTAAAACATCAAGCCAACAACAGGGGCAAATAAAGATAAAGAAGTCCGTGTGGGACAAATGCTGCATTTCCTACACACAGCTCCATGATTCCTCTGTCCCAGGAATGAATAGAAAACAAATGGGCTGCGTGAGCCAAGGGGCAACCTCTGGTGCGTTATCTGCACACACTCTGGGTGATAAAGCAGATAATGTTTTGCCTGGATTGGGACAGGATGACTGATTAACATTGCTGTGAATAAATGATGTGTACAACTGCAAGCAAGCAGGGCTTCTCCTAAAACCATTCTGTTTAACTCCCAGCTTTGTGTGCTAAGACTGTTGTATTTCCATATTCAGGCAGCATTAGTTTAAGGGTTCAGGAAATGATCATGTGCACGTGTGTGTGTGTGTGTGAGTGAGTGAATTACAATATTTCAAGTGTCAGACTTATTGTTTTGCCTAGCCATTCTTTTTTGAACACAAGTTTGATTTTTAATTAAATCTGCTATGTTTTGAACTCAACAAGTCTGTATATTTTTCCTTTGACTGACTTTAGGTTTTGGTTTAATAACTTTGGCCTTAGTTTGTGTGAGTGCATGTTTTGGCTTTTCTTATTAATTTCTTGCATTTATACAGCTGTTTTCAAAGCGGCTATGAAATATTTTAAAAATTTTTCCCCAGGGGAAGAAATGTAGTATAAGCAACATTAAAAAAAGGAGAGGGAAAAAAAAAAGACAAATATTTTTCTATGGAATTCTGTCAGTGTATCTCAGATAGACCAGGAAATCAGCTAAGTTAAGCAAACATAGACATTTTATGGGGCAAGAACAAAGTAATAGCCTTCTTAGTTTAATAAATCACTGTCATAATTGTCTAAAAGTGAGTTGATTTGAGAAGTAGACTTAGGGGAAATCCTTTTTCCCAGAATATTCACCTTATCCAACTTTTCCTAATAGCTGAAATGCCACTGTTCGAGAAAGCTGCACAAGTATCTCTGGAGAAGAAGGAGCCACTGATGTAATTACACATCAGGGTGAGGTGTTTAATCAAATGTGATAACTAACCAAGATGTGTTTTTCTTGTGAAGCCACTGATTCCGAGAGAGAAAGGTTGTCAAGATAGGGGTGGGGAGGCCCGACAGAGAAGGTAAGAAGGTGTTAAAGACAAAAGTCAACATCATCCTAATATGTCAGAGGAGGCGCTATGTGTTTTGGCCCTTGGCAGCTCTTGGGTCTCTGCAACCTGAGATTCTCAGAGTAGAGACTGAGCATGTAAGAATCATGCATGGGTGTGGCAGCTTGTTCCAACTTCCTGAGCTTCTCCTTCACCCCTGAATTTCCAGAGTCCACTTCTGTTGTTAGAAAGATGTTCCTAGCTTGCTGCCTGTAGCTCAGTGGTTAGGGCGCGGCCACATACACGAAGGGTGTCAGGTTCAAACCCGGTCCAGGCCTGCTAAACAACAATGATAATAACAACCAAACAATAGCCCGGCGTTGTGGCTGGTGCTTGTAGTCCCAGCTACTTGGGAGACTGAGGCAGGAGAATGGTTCAAACCCAAGAGTTTGAGGTTGCTGTTGAGTGCCAGAGCACTCTACTGAGGGTGACATAGTGAGACTCTGTCTCAAAAAAAGAAAAGGAAGGTAGGAAGGAAGTTCCTTATGCATTCTTTCTATGCAGATGAGCAAGGAGGAGACAGAAGTAAGTCTGAGATACAGTTGCAAGAGTTAAAATAATATGAGCCCAGTGGAACTTTGCTCCCTGAGGGCTGACAAAGTGTTCCCTAGCTTGGCACCACTAAGAGATCACAAATGAACATTGCATCTGTCATTTTTAGAGGTGACCCTTGCCTCTCCCATGGGCAACTTCTCTCCCTCTCTCTCCCCCTAGACCACCGGTCCCTTCCCCCTGACATTCACATTCTGGATGGAGAATCAGATTATGAAGTGGAGACATCAGATTATGAAGGTTCAGGAGTTATGAGCTTGGAGTAGGTGGCTTGGCCTCCTGAGTCTCTACAGATCCATCTGTAAAGGGACATATCCACACAGCATAGAATTTCAGCCAATCACATGGTGCCCTCACAATTTTACTGAGGTCTGTGAGCCACACTTACATGAACTCACTTGGGTATTTTTAACTTCCTTTCCTTTACTTAATTTAACTCTGCAATAAAAGGCAAGCTCATCCACCTCTGCTTTTTCCCTCAAAGCACTTACCACTGTTTTCACTTATGCACATTGGACATGATCGATAAGTATATGTCAAATTGTGCTTGTTTGGTTTTGCCAATGAATAATTTTCAAAAGTGTAAAACATGACTCATCTACAAATACAGAAAGAACACGTGCCAAGATCTTTTCAAGTCTATTATGAGAGGACAACTACCAAGAAAAAGTAGTTCAGGGAGAAACAGAAAGTCACAAATTCTGTGGGTACCTGATAAAAAATGTTGGACTAAGATATCTAGATTAGTTGCAAAAGTGGTTAATGGTCCACAGGATACCAAATGACCAGCTTAGGGGTCATCTTTTCTCCTGGGCAGAGGTAGGATCTTTACTAGATGAAAATAGACAATGTCTTCTCTGCCACTAGATGGTGAGTCTAATAAAAATAAGGGCCATGTCTATTAACATTTGAATTAATTAATTTTACAAAAAAATGTTATGTCCTTCATAAATGGAGAACCAGTATCACCTTCTATCAGCAGAAGTTAACCCTCTGTGGTTGTTACAATAGCATAGATCAACAGAAAGATGCAGGCAAGGGATAAAGATATCTTTAATGTGGATAAAGCAAACAGTTTACCTGGCACAGATTTGTACCAGGGGAGATACAGAAAGCCTCCCTTGAGGTAGCTCACACCTTCCTGGTCTTTGATAACCACAGAGTATCTTACTGCTAAAGATCCCATCTAGTCATAATGAGGATCCTGTTAGATTCTGCAGGGATCAGAAAATCAGTTTGCCATAAAAGCTTTGATTCTCTTCTGCCTCTTTCCACCTGCTCTGTAGGTCTGCAGTCCCCAACCCCTGGGCTGCAGACTGGTGCTGGTCCTTGGTCTATTAAGAACCAGACTGACGGCATCACTGCCTGAGCTCCACCACCTGTCCCATCCTCATGTCGCCCCCCCACACACACACCCTTGCCTGTTGAAAAATTGTCTTCTGTAAAACCAGTCCCTGGTACCAAACAGGCTCTGCCGTTGGCATATTGGGAACCAGGCCCCAAGCAGGAGTGAGTAGTGGGCGAGCAAACTTCATCTATAAGTGTTCCCGGTCCATCGCTCTCATCACTGCCTGTGCTCCATCTCCTGTCCCAACACTCCCCTCCTCCTGTGTGCGTGCACACACACACACACACACACCCCACACACACCATCTGTGCAAAAAATGTCTTTTATGAAACTGACCCCTGGTACCAAAGAGTTGGGGACCACCGCGATAGACCCCATTACCAGCCTGCCCACTTAGCAGGTCCATGTTGCTGAAAATATTTGCTTTCCGGGACACTGGCTGAAGATTTGATTTCCACATGGACCTTGCCCTGATTCAGCCCAGGTTTTAGGCCTTTCTTGAGGTCTATTCTGACAGTCAGCATAAAGCCATTACAGTGAATACTCCTCTCTCTTTGCTAAACAGGAGATTAGCAAGTGTGAGAGAAATGCTGGAGACTTCCTAGCACCACACTGAAACTTTCCCTGTGATTTAACAGGATGATTGAGCCATACTGAAAAGTAAATAACATTCTCACTAAGTAACTATAATTTATTTTCTTTTCCTTTTTTTCCCCCATGGTGTCACAGCTCAGAGCAACCTCAAGTGATCTTCTTGCCACAGCCTCCAGAGTAGCCGGCACCAGCCACAACTCCCAGATGATTTTTCTACTTTTAGTAAAGACAGCATCTTGCTCTTGCTCAGTCTGGTCTCAAGCTTCTGAGCTCAAGCAATTCTTTTGCCTCAGCTCCCCAGAGTGCTAAGATTACAGGTGTGAGCCATCATGCAGGGTCAGTAACTTTAATTTTTTAAATACCCCATCTGTTTCACACATTGGGAAGCTAGAGATGATGGCTAGCACCCTCTCAGGGTCTAACATGCTTGTTTTTGTTACTCTAAGGATAGCATTCTAGAGAGGGAAGAAATTTTGACAAGCTTCTAACCCAAGATTTTAGATGAAAGCTTCAGATATGTGACACACACAGAGAGAGATTAGAAGTCCTGCTTCCTAACTATCGTCCAATGCTCTCTGACTATGGCTTCTCTGAGAAGACTTTAGGAGAGCTTTGCTTCCTTTCTACTGAACTTTGTTTCTGGAATGATAGGTCTAATCAGAGTGAGTCTGATAGGACTGAGTGGTTTCTTAGCATGCCAGGAGGAATCCCAGCAGGAAGCCTGGGAGAACCTTCTTAAGAGAGATAAGGCCTCGGATGTGGGAAATGCTAGGATTTCGTTTCTCACCTCTATCCCTTCCTACCTGCACAATGTAATTCTTTTGGACTTTAGTTTCCTCATCTGTAAAATGGGACTACTATTCAAGCCTCCCTCATTGAATTATTGTGCAGATTGAAAGAGTAAAGGAAAACACTCATCAGAAGACCTGGCCCACTGTTCAAACACATAACTGAACTGCTGCTGCTATGGGCATGCTTGGCTCTCAGATGGTCCCATTTCTCCTTTTATTTTCACTTTGAAGCTATTCCTGTTGCTCTTAGAAAATATCATTTTGATACAATACACAAGATCATATTTTTTTAACACACTGGCAAAGGAGCCTGGAAAAGGAAAAAAAAAACCTTCTCTGCTTGAAGAAAAAAATCTAATGGATTGTATTTTTTAAGGAGACAAGATATTTTAGCCAAGATCCCTAACTGGCATTTTTTTCATGGAGGACAAAGTGATGGCAAAGGGGCAAGAACTTGTGAGTATATAAACATGGGCAGACTGGCTGGAGATGGGGCAAGATAATGACACAAAGATAAAGAAAGAAAAAGAGATTTTAACTAAATCCAGAAATGAAGGGAATTTGAAATGTGTCCTTGAATAGAAAAAAAGAAAGTTTAGGGATTCTTAATGCATGAACTTCAGACACCCTTAAGAGGAAACAACAAGATTATCCCTTCAAGAAAATGTTCTGAGGGGTCCCCATCCAGAAGGTAGCATTTCAATATTTGGATGTTCATGATAAGATTGTCTGACTTTATAGGAATACAGGGAAAGGGGAAAGGGAAGGGAGGGGAGGGGGGAGTATGGGTGGAGGGAGGGCAATTGGTGGGATCACACCTAAGGTGCATCTTAGCAGGGTACTGGGGAAACTTATTAAATGTAAAGTATCAATGTCTTTATATAGTGATCAAGAAAATGCCATGAAGGCTATCTGTAACAGTACGATCAAAACATTTCTGAATGTATATGAATCATGCCCTATGATT
>CAUYON010154345.1:0-20603 GCA_963573935.1 Arctocebus calabarensis
ACAGGCACCCGCCACAACGCCCGGCCATTTTTTGGTTGCAGCCGTCATTGTTGTTTGGCGGGTCCTGGGGCTGGATTCGAACCCACCAGCTCAGGTGTACGTGGCTGGCGCCTTAGCCCGTTGAGCCACAGGCGCCAAGCCGCAACCTCAGACTCTTAAGTGATTCTCTTGCCTTAGCCTCAAGTAGCTGGGACTATAGCATCCGCCACAGGCCTGGCTATTTTTTGGTTGTAGTTGTCATTGTTGTTTGGCAGGCTGGTCTGGATTCAAACCCACCAGCTCTAGTGTATGTGGCTGACACCCTAAAATAATAATAATAATAATAATAATTATAAAGTTTTCATTTTTCTATATACAGTAGAACTGTATGAGCTGACCACCCAAGGGACTGTAACAAACTGGTCAACATACAGGGGTGGTCAGCATAAAGAACTAGACCAACTGTACTAATATGTACAGGTTTATGAAAATTAGGTCAATTTAAGGAGATGGTCATTGAGGATGGCCATCGATAGATGTTCTACTGTATTTGAGGAGAATTAATTATTAACTATTTGACATTTAAAGGTTAAATATCACTCACTTAGAAATCCGAAACATGAATAAGTATGTGTTGGGCAGTGCCTGTGGCTCAAAGGAGTAGGGCACTGGCCCCATATACCGGAGGCAGCCCAGCCCCGGCCAAAAAAAAACTGCAAAAAAAAAAAAGTATGTGCTGTGTTATAAACCACTGAATTTGTGGCAATTTTTTATGTAATAATAGATAATATCATGAATCACTAAAAAAAGTAGAAATCCATGACTATTAATGATATAAAAAATAAATGAAGTTCAATAATGAAAAGGATGCTCAAATAGTCTCAAAATAGGCTGGGCATGGTGGCTCATGCCATTCTGCTAATCCTAGCACTCTAGGAGGCTGAGGTGGAGGCTGGGAGGATTGCTTGAGCTCAGGAGTTCAAGACCAGCCTAAGCAAGAGAGAGATCCCATCTCTACTAAAAATAGAAAAACTAGCAGGTCATGGTGGCAGGCGCCTTTAGTCAGCTACTTGGGAAGGTGAGGCAAGAAGATCACATGAGCCCAAGAGTTTGAGGTTGCTGTGAGCTAAGATTATGCCACAGCACTGTATCCAGGGTGACAGAGTGAGACACTGTCTCAAAATAAAAAATAAAAAAAAAAGAGTCCCAGCTACTCTTGAGAGGCTGAGGCAAGAGAATAAGCCCAAGAGCTGGAGGATGCTATGAGCTGTGACGCCACAGTCTCTACAGAGGGCGACAAAATGAGACTCTGTCTCAAAAAAAAAAAAAAAAAGAGAAAGAAAACAATTCATGCAGATTAGACTTTAAGGGCTAAGACTCCAGGCAGAAGGGCAATATACTTTCCACAATTTTTCCCTGGGTTTTACTAAGTTTTACATGCATAGACTAAGATGATGAAAAACCAAGTCTGAAGCATAGTCTCAAGAAGCTGTGGATCTAAAAAGTGGCATATAGGGCCCACCTAGGACAAGTTATCTTGTTTAAAACAAACAAACAAACAAAAACCTCAGACTTTCTGTTGATGCATGGAAAGAACTAAATGAGCCAGAAAAAAAGGACATCAAAAATAGACACACCTCAACTGAACCAAGAGGACATTACCATGAAAAGATTAACAACACTCTCTACAGGACAATATTCAGAGTCTCTAATATTTTCATTAAAAAAATATCTAATATTGGCTCAGCGCCTGTGGCTCAACAGGCTAAGGCGCCAGCCACATACACCTGAGCTGGTGGGTTCGAATCCAGCCCCGGCCCGCCAAACAACAATGATGGCTGCAACCAAAAAATAGCCAGGCGTTGTGGCGGGCGCCTGTAGTCCCAGCTACTTGGGAGGCAGAAGCAAGAGACTCACTTGAGCCCAGGAATTGGAGGTTGCTATGAGCTGTGATGCCACAGCACTCTATCCAAGGTGACAGCTTGAGACTGTCTCAAAAAAAAAAAAAAAAAAAATCTAATATTCAGGGCAGCACCTGTGGCTCAGTGAGGAGGGCGCCAGCCCCATAAACTGAGGGTGACGGGTTCAAACCTGGCCTCAGCCAAACTGCAAAAAAAAAAAAAAAAAAAAATAGCTAGGGGCATTGTGGCAGGTTCCTGTAGTCCCAGTTACTGGAGAGACTAAGGCAAGAAAATTGCCTAAGCCCAAAAGCTGGAGGTTGCTGTCGCATTCTACCCAGGGCGACGAAGTGAGACCCTGTATATAAAAAATAAAAAAAAAAAAAAAAAATCTAATATTCAGGCTCAGCGCTCGTAGCTCAGTGGTTAAGATGTTGGCCACATACACCGAGGATGGCAGGTTCAAACCTGCCCCAGGCCTGCTAACCCACAATCACAACTACAACAACAAAAAAATAGCTGGGTGTTGTGGCGGACGCCTATAGTCCCAGCTACTTGGGAGGCTGAGACAAGAGGATCACTTGAACTCAACAGTTTGAGGTTGCTATAAGTTAAGATGCCACAGCACTCTACCAAGGGTGACCAAGTGACACTCTGTCTCAAAAAAAATTTTTTTTAATTGCCAAAAATATAATCCAAAAATCATTTAGACTATCAAAAGGGGGAATTTTTCTACTGGTATCAACAAATGCCAATACCAAAATTAGACAGATGTTGAAATTAGCTTTAAAGAGAAAGACTTTAATATAGATAAAATGAGGGCGGTTCCAGTGGCTCAGTGAGTAGGGTGCCAGCCCCATATACGGAGGGTGGAGGGTTCAAACCCTGCCCTGGCCAAACTGCAACAGTAACAGTAAATAAATAAATAAATAAATATTTTTAAAAAATAGATAAAATGAAAATGTTCCAATAACTAAGGGCAAACATTCCTGAATGAAAGAAGGATTCAACAATGAAACAAAAGATACAAAGAACTAAATGGAAATATAAAAACAGAAAATAACCAAAACTTTAAAACTCATTGGATAGGCTCAAAGCAGAATGGAGATTGCTGACCAATATCCCTTACGAACATACAGGCAAAAATTCTCAACAAAATACGACAAATAAAATTAAACAACACATAGAACTATATACCATGACCAACAGGGATTTATCCCACAAATGCAAGGGCTGCTGCTTTGAGTCCTAAAAGTATTCTAATACCCCCCTAAAGGGGGACCTGATTGCTTATTTTTTTCTTTTTAGTTCCATGAGCTATCTGTTTCCTTAAAATAACTGCCCCTTAAAAAAAATAAAAAAATAAAAAATAACTGCCCCTTCTTGCTTAATCTGTTACTTGAAACCAAATGTACTTGATGAAGACAGAAATATAATTTAAAAAGAGTAAATATCCCCAGAGTAGACACCATGGGAAACTACACTTACTCCAATGCCATCAATGCTTGGAAATTTTTGATTTAATTTAAGCCTTCTAAAATGAAACGAGTTTGACTTTATAAGAGCTAAATGAGTCCTTTCCTTTAAGGAGATTACAATCTAGTAGAAAAAAATGAGATTTAAAAGTTTAGCTGCCACAAATTAACATTTATAAACATCATTAGCAGGGTTTTGTGGCGGATGCCTGTAGTCCCAGCTACTTGGGAGGCTGAGGCAAGAGAATCGCTTAAGCCCAAGAGGTTGCTGTGAGCTGTAACACCACCACACTCTACTAAGGGCAGCAGAGTGAGACTCTGTCTCTAAAAAAAAAAAAAAAATTTATAAACATTACATAAATCGGGATTAAAATATAAAATGTTATTAGTATGGTATTATTGTTAGGTCATATAAACTTATACATTTCTATAACTTCTAGATGCCTGCCCCACAGTTGTATACATAACAGAAGTGTTCAAGAAATCCCTAGTGAAATGAACTGTTAGATTATCATGACAACTGAAAGGAGGTATGACCCTAATCCACAAGGTTTAAGACACCAGGTTCTGGGGCAGACTTGTCCTCAAGCCAATTGTACAACCCTGAGCAGTTCTCTTAATTTCTAGGCACCTCAGCTGCTTTTCTGGTAAAATGTTGACTAAAATATTTCTAACAGTGCCTTACAACAATAAAATCTTACAATTCTAGGATTTAACTCCATCTATAACACTTCTACTACAGATTTTTAAAAAATAGGAGTTAGTAGTTTCACCACAAAACTTAGACTAAAAGGTGTGGAAATCCTTTTAAACAAGAAGGGAGGAGTGGGAATGACTCCTGATACTTATTTTAAACTGCTAAAATTTGGCTGCTAGTAAATTTATTATTATTTCTTAAGTGGGCAATTAGTCAAATATAACACTCTGAAACTAGAATTTTGAACAAACAAATGCTTTAAAATTCTAATAACGATGCATAAGCAGTAAATTATTCTTACTTGAATTTCTACTGCTTTGTAGAGCAGGGTTACTAAGTACATAATTACATAAGAGAGCCACCCAACTTCCAAAGGAGCCATTCCAGTGAATTGTGTAAATAATATGCCTTAAAAAAACATAACCTCCTCACATATGAATTTAGATTTACCAGATATGGAGTAGCTGTGTACCTGGGAGACTAGAACACAGTCTTAAAAAACCCTTCCTAATTATGAATTTACCAGAGAGATTAGAATGACCCAAAGCAAATTAATACAGACTTTTTTTAATAACTTTCTATAAAAACACTTTCACTACACTGCTTCAGTACAGAAAACAAAAGATCTTAAAGTCACTAGCATAAGAACTCCAGAGCAAATGACCAGATTTTTCTAATATCAATGTTCTGTTTTTCTTACTCAATATTTGTGTTTTATTGTTCTTTCATTTGTATCAACATAAGCTCTAAATATCTCATAAATAACAGAATTTGCTCTAAAACTGTTGAATTTGAAACAATAAAATGTTTTTAATCATATAAGTTATTCTATATTAGCAGGAAGCAGGGCATCGTAATAAGGCCTAGATGCCACGCGTTTTCTAGACCAAAGAGTCATTTTTAATATTCACCAATAGGAAACCAATTATCTTAACAAACAAACTTATGCATTCAGCCAGGTGATATCTTTATTCTTCTCTATAACAGAACGAAAAGTAAGGACATTCACTTACACTTTCTTTGCCACATTTATTAAAGTTAAGTTTATTTATTTTTATTTATTTATTCATTTTTTTTTGTTGTTGCAGTTTGGCCAGGGCTGGGTTTGAACTCACCACCCTTGGTACATGGGACCAGCACCCTACTCACTGAGCCACAGGCACCACCCTCTTTGCCACATTATTAAAAATCATCTTATGCTAGGCTCAGCGCCTGTGGCTCAATGGGCTAAGGCGCCAGCCACGTACACCTGAGCTGGCGGGTTCGGATCCAGCCCGGGCCCACCAAACAACAATGACGGCTGCAACCAAAAAATGGCCAGGCGTTGTGGTGGGCACCTGCAGTCCCAGCTACTTGGGAGGCGGAGGCAAGAGACTCACTTGAGCCCAGGAATTGGAGGTTGCTGTGAGCTGTGATGTCACAGCGCTCTATCCAGGGTGACAACCTGAGGCTCTGTCTCAAAAAAAAAAAAAAAAAAAAAAACTTATGCTAAATAAATACAATTACTATATATATATATATATATATTTTTTTTTTTGTTGTTGTTTGTTTGTTTTTGTTTTTTGTAGAGACAGAGTCTCACTTTATCGCCCTCCATAGAGTGCCATGGCATCACACAGCTCACAGCAACCTCCAACTCCTAGGCTTAGGCGATTCTCTTGCCTCAGCCTCCCGAGTAGCTGGGACTACAGGCGTCCACTACAATGCCTGGCTATTTTTCTGTTCTGCAGTTCGTCCGAGGCCAGGTTTGAACCCACCACCTTCTTCGGTATATAGGGCTAGCGCCCTACTCAATGAGCCACAGGTACCGCCCATAATTATTATATTTTTGAAATGCTCATTCATTTGGTAAGCGTACAACTGCAATTAGCTTAGATTAGGTTTTACAAACTCAATTGCCTATACATGTACTTAAAATCTTTTTAAATCATGCCACAAAAAATTATTTGGTTATATGAGAATTTCATTGCATTAAATTCAAATCAAAGCCCATTGCAATAAGCTCTAAGGGACTGTCCAAATTCTTTTATTGCCCTACAATTTATTGCATTAAATATGATTTGAAATAACTAGGCCACCAGCTGAGGCCTGGGAATCTTGGGGTTACACAACAGTTTTTGATGATGTGGAGTTGTCCTATACACAAATTTAAAATGATCAGTGCTCACTGCGAGGATTAGGCTTTATGCATTTCTGAGAGATAGAGGGCAGGGAAGAAAAAAAAGAGGAGAGGAGGGAAAAGAAGGAGAGAGGAAAAAGAAAAGAAAGCTTGGTTATAATTAGAGGAGTACAAAGAAGTTGAAGCAATCTTCCATTTTGATAAATGGCATTTGCAACACTTCCTGAATCCCACCCTAAATGGATTTATGCATTTGTGCTGATAGCAGTTGCTATGACTCAAAAGAGGTTAGTGTCATGTTAATAATCCACATATTAAGGACAGGCTGGCTGCCATATGAGAGATCAGAGTTCTTTTTCCCTTACTTCCCAGGCAAAAAGAACACTGGAAGCCACAGGGTAAAATCCTTTTACAGAGAGAGGAGAAAAACCCTTTCGTTAAACTTATGGATCAGCCACCTCTACAGATGTGTTTGCTCTAACAATAAGTTTTAAAGGGAACTATCTGGAGCATTCCTCCTAAGGAAAGGGAAACTCCTTCTCATGAAAGGATATCCTGATATCCAACAGTATTTCAATGACTTCAAACCAAGTTTCCCAGCCCTCTGGGTGCTCCTTAATTTAACTTTTGTGTAGGAGTAGAGAAAAGAAAATTACTTGCTCATTAGAAAGGGAATAAATGTCTACATAAATAAATGCAACCATATTATTTGTGACTTCCTAGGCACCACAGAATAGCAGAGAGAAGAAACTAATTTTCTGCAGTGTGTTTACTTCACTATTTGCAAATCACTGACTGATTGGCAGCTACAATATATTAAATACATAACTATTTCAAGAACCAAGTGTCATGTTCCCTTTTAAGTAACAAAAATGAACATTATCTACCTTCCTCATCCAGTTTATGGAATTTAGTGGTAGAATAGGTTTATTGGCTTAATAGGTTGTGAGGGACATTTTCTGTGATGGGGTGGTTATTACTGAGGTAAGATAAATCATCCTTTCTCTCAAGACTTTAGTATTAAGACTTACATATTCACAAGAAGGGTACCAATGGATATTGTTGAAGCAAGTGAAATATGACAAGAAAGTGCAAAATGGGGAATGATGAGTATACCTAAAAATTTTTTTCTTCCAAGAAAATAAAATATTTGCTCTTCCAATCCAATTTATTATAAGCCAAGATGCAAACTAGTAAAATCTCAAATGCACAACCTGGATAATATTGCTCACTTTAGATATCAATCTAAAAATCACTGCATCAGTTTTTTTTTTTGTAGAGACAGAGTCTCACTTTATTGCCCTCGGTAGAGTGCCATGGTGTCACACAGCTCACAGCAACCTCCAACTCTTGGGCTTAGGCGATTCTCTTGCCTCAGCCTCCTGAGTAGCTGGGACTACAGGCACCAGACACAACGCCCGGCTATTTTTTTGTTTTGCAGTTTGGCCGAGGCCGGGTTTGAACCCGCCACCTTCAGTATATGGGGCTGGCGCTCTACTCGCTGAGCCACAGGCGCCGCCCTGCATCAGATTTTAATGTAAAACATTTTAACAGATTCACAAACTAGATTTAAAATTTTCTTTTCCAAGATAAGTTAGAAGAAGATTCACATCCATGCATTGTTCAATCCCAATGATACTACCGTATCTAGGCACAATGGAATGAATATAAACAGTAATGGTCTTTCATTTCCAAACTCATTACAAAATTTTAAATAACATGTTAATATAATCTTTGAACTGTTTAATAGCCTCAGCTGTGTGACAAGTCATGAGTCGTGTATGACCTATAATCGTTAAATAGAAACAAAAAAATGAGCTTTTCATAAATCCTTTAACAAACAGGCAAAACCAAGCAAAGTTTAACATAAAGGAGCTATTTTAAAAATCAACTTATACAGAAGCAAAATCAACATTAATATTTGGATTCTGACTGGAAATATTCAATGAATTACTTTAAAATACTGTTCTTTGGTCACTCAATATTATTACTCCTAACTAACTTGTTTCTTACACCATAGTTATCACCTACAAGACAAGAACATTAAAAAATCTCTACTAAAGGGAAAAGAATGGTAATGGTATTAATGTAGGCAACTCGTGCTCAGGTAATGTTCAACTATTGGCAATGAAATGTGGATGAAAATACGGAAATTTCAAACCAAGTTTTTAGATAAAATCCTCAGTTTTATGTATATTTATAGCACACATCCAGTCTTACAGAACTCAGTCTTCTTCCAACTCATTTGTAATATAAACTGCTCTTAAAACTTTTAATATATTGTTACAGGGATACCTTTTACACAGATCTACCAAGCAGCAGATCAATGCTCTAAGACAACAATGCCGATTCCATCACCACAAAACCTACACAAGCAGCAAGCTACTGAATAAAGAGCATGGTTTTCATCAGGTTTATTCGTAACATCTATTCACTACACTAGGAGGAAATATTTTGCTATAATGGACAAATATAACAATAGCATTTGAAGTAATACTTAAGAAGCTTTGGTTACAGAGAAAGTTTGAAAGACATAGCTAAAATTTTCACACCTACAGGATGTTTACTATTTATCATCAAATCCATCAGTTCATATGCAATCGAATGCTGCACTGGATGCTATACAAGTTGCCTTAACATTAGATGTCTGTTTATGATACAATTCAACACTTAAGACTAAAATGATACAGAAAGAGGATATGGAAAATAATGAAAATTAAGCACTGGGTGATAAGTGAGGAAAGAAGAAAAGAGAAAAAAAAATACCCTGTTTTTTGGCTTGGCGCCCACAGCACAATGGTTAGGGCACTGGCCACATACACTGGGCCAGTGGGTTAAATCCTGCCCAGGCCTGCTAAACCACAATGACAACTATAACAAAAAAACAGCCAGGTGTCTGTAGTCTCAGCTACTTGGGAGGTTGAAGCAAGAGAATCCCTTAAGCCCAAGCGAGGTTACTGTGATGCCTCTGCACTCTAACAAGGGTGACACAGAGAGACTATGTCTCAAAAAAAAAAAAAAAGAAAGAAAGAAAAGGAGGGCAGCACCTGTGGCTCAGTGAGTATGGCGCTGGCCCCATATACTGAGAGTGGCAGGTTTGAGCCCGGCCCCAGGCAAACTGCAACAACAACAACAACAACAAAAACATTGCCAGGCATTGTGGCAGGCGCCAGTAGTCCCAGCTACTCAGGAGGCTGAGACAAGAGAATCACCTAAGCCCAAGAGCTGGAGGTTGCTGTGAGCTGTGATGCCACAGCTCTCTACTGAGGGTGACAAAGTAAGACTGTCTCAAAAAAAACCCCTATTTTTTAAAAGTGATTTTCAGTAACAAAATTATAATTAGAAAAAAACAGATGTCTGCCTATACACAGTGGTACTAGCAATTTGTGGCACCAGGGGGGTTTAACTTTTATCTAAACCAATTCTCCCTGTCTTTTCTTGCACTATTTACTTTCAATGGACTAAAGCTGCAATGCATCCTTTCTAGAACAGCTTTAATCATTTTCACAACTATGGTTGCTATAACAACAGGATGCAGCTTATCTGTGTTGTTTTCATTTTTCCCCATTTGAGTTGCCATAACGACACAATCATTCTGCCTTTCTCCAGAATGTAACAATTTTATTTTAGGATTATACTCTTAAAGACTCAGGGTTTCCCCTTGAAGAAAGCAAGTAACAGAATTTATATAAGAATGTTATTTAGCGCGGCCCCTGTGACTCAGGGAGTAGGGCGCCGGCCCCATATACCGAGGGTGGTGGGTTCAAACCCGGCTTCGGCTGAACTGCAAAACAGAAAAATAGCCGGGCGTTACAGTCTGTAGTCCCAGCTACTCGGGAGGCTGAGACAAGAGAATCGCCTAAGCCCAGGAGTTGGAGGTTGCTGTGAGCTGTGTGATGTCACGGCACTCTGCCGAGGGCAATAAAGTGAGACTCTGTCTCTACACACACACACACACAAAAAAAGGAAAGAAAAAAAGAAAAAATCTCTTAGAGAAAAAGTTATTATGATTATATTTTGGAGACAGTCTCACTTTGTTGCCCTTGGTAGCGTGCTGTGGCATCTTAGCTCACAGCAACCTGAAACTCTTGGGCTCAAGCAATTCTCTTGCCTCAGCCTCGCAAGTAGCTGGGACTATAGGTGACCGCCACAATGCCTGGCTATTTTTAGACGAGGCCTCACTTTGGCTCAGGCTTGTCTTGAACCTGGAGCTCAGGTAATCCACTTGCCTCAGCCTTACTTTATAATAGTCCTATCAAGTTATTTTGATAGGACTTTCATTATATTAAAAAAAAAAAAAAAAGGCCAAGCATTGTGGCTCAAGCTTGTAATCCTAGCACTCTGGGAGTGGAGCACCCGAGGCGGGTGGAATGCCCTGAGCTCAGGTTCGAGACCAGCAAGAGCCAGAGTGAGACCCCATTGCTACTAAAATAAAGCCGGGCGTTCTGGCAGGCGCCTATAATCCCAGCTACTTGGGAGGCTGAGGCAAGAGAATCACTTAAGCCTAATGAGTTGGAGGTTGCTGTGAGCTATTACATCACAGTTCTCTACTGAAGGCCACAAAGTGAGACTTTATCTCAATAAAAAATAAAGAAAAAAAAAATTAACACGCTCTGATATTTACCAAAATCTAAAGACTACCAATTGCAGTAACTGATTTTTTTGTACAGACTTCTCCAAGCAAAAGATTATCAATATCATATGACTATGAGCTATGGGAAAGCATCCATTAATACCTGTCCCAAGTAGATCAAGGCCAGGCATGGTAGCTCTTGCCTGTAATCCTAGCACTCCAGGATCCATCCAACTGGATGGATTGCCCTGAGCTCACAGGTTTGAGACCAGCCTGAGCAAGAGCAAGACCTCACCTCTAGTCCCAGCTTCTTGGGAGGCTAAGACAAGGGAATCGCTTGACCCCAAGAGTTTGAGGTTGCTGTGAACTATGATGCGATGGCACTCTACCGATGGTGACAAAGTCAAACTGTCTCAATAAATAAATAAGTAAATTAATTAATTAAAAAGATGGTTCTATACCACTTACTTTGCTGTGGTGGTAATACAACACCATTTGTTAAAAGGGTACCATGTGGCCAGTCACGGTGGTTCATGCCGCTAATCCTACCGCTTTAGGGGGCCAAGGTGAAAGGATCGCTTGAGACGAGGAGTTGGAGACCAACCTTAGCAACATAGTAAAACCTCCATCTTTATAAAAATATAAAAAGTATTAGCTGGGCCTGAGGATCCCTCAATCCCAAGAGTTTAAGGTCATAATGAGCTACGATCATGGCACTGCACTCCAGCCTGGACAATAGAGTAAGACATTGTCCAAAAAAAAAAAAAAGCAAAGGTTGGACACCTTGGTGCTCACTTGTAATCCTAGCACTCTAGGAGGCTGAGTCAGAAGGGTCACTTGAGCTCAGGAGTTCACACCAGGCTGAGCAAGAGTGAGACCTGTCTCTAAAAACAGAAAAATTAGGTAGCTGTCATGGTAGGCCCCTATAGTCCCAGCTACAAGGGAGGCTGAGACAGGAGATCACTTGAGCCAGGAGTTGAGGTTGCTGTGAGCTGGGCTAATGCCACAGTACTCTATCCTGGGCAATGGAATGAGACTCTGTCTCAAAACAAACAAACAAAAACCCTAGATGACAATGTAGCTAGACTCACATTTAAAAATTAAACTAATGAACTGGACTAAAATAATGTATAAAACCCCACCTCTCTCCAACTCTGCTTCCTATTGCTGCTTTTGTTTGTTCTATTGATCCCGATTTTTGAGTCCTAAACTCCCCAAGCAAATGTCACCTTGTAATGATTCTGAAGTCACAGAAACTGGTAGATCATAGGCTATAAGCAAGACAATACAATCTTACAACTGTGCAATAATGTAAATTTAAGTGCTAACGCGATTAGAATCATGAAAGAATCTGGATTTTTGTGCTGAACTTTGACAGGATTTATGAATTTTCTGTGCATGTGTGTCCTTGCATTCTTGGTAACTGCTATGGCTCATCCAGAATATTCCTTAGAAGAAACCCACTGCCCTCATATCTAGGCAGGCAGTATACATTCAGATCTCTGCTATTATGTTACACATCCTGGAACTTACTGGTCAATTTTCTATTCCTGCCTTGATCTGACATGTCTGGCCATTTACTCCATAGGGAATAGGGAACTGCAGGCTACTGGAACATATCCCTCCTACTCTTTTGAAAGGGTTTGTTACATTCTGTCCAGATTGGTAAGAATTGTTTTTTTTGGGGGGGGGCGGGGGGGGGAGACAGGAGTCTCACTATGTCACCCTCGGTAGAGTGCCATGGCGTTACAGCTCACAGCAACCTCAAACTCTTGGGCATAAGCGAGTCTCTTGCCTCAGCCTCCCAAGTACCTGGGACTACAGGCACCTGCCACAACACCCGGCTATTCTCTTGTTGCAGTTGTCATCACTGTTTAGCTGGCCCAGGCCAGGTTCGACCCTGCCATGTTGGGTGCATGTGGCTGGTGCAGTAACCACTGTGCTAGGGGAGTCAAGCCGATTGGTAAGGTTTACATGGCTGGCGTCTTAGCCCGCTGAGCCACAGGCGCCGAGCCAGATAGTTACATCTTTAAACAGACAAAACCCTTCAAGTCAGGAATACACTAACATCCTCAAAAGAAGCAAAATAAAATCTCCAAGCCAACCAAGCTACAAGCTGCAAAAAATACTTTTTCAATGATTTTAAGGAATATAAATTCTATATATACATCTATGTCTTTTACCCTCTATGATATAAAATAGTATCTTTATAAAAATTCATTATATCAGGCATTGGCAATTAGATCTAAAATACTCAATTTCTAAAACTTATATTTAAAAATGGTTTAGTTGCTATTTGAACCATTTCCACATTGAATGAATGCATTATCATAAAACATAAATTGCCGGGCAGTGCCTGTGGCTCAAAGGAGTAGGGCGCCAGCCCCATATACCAGAGGTGGTGGGTTCAAACCCAGCCCTGGCCAAAAACTGCAAAAATAAATAAATTGCCAAAGAATTTGGTAATTAATTATATAATATTAATATTAATATATAATATTAATTCAATTAATATTAATATATATTTTTATTTTTATATAAAAAAATTAATGTACTCTAGGCACAGATTTCTACCTCTAAACCTGCAAAAATATTAAACTCTTTTAAATAGATTGAGATGGAAATACCTTTTTTCCCAATAAGCAATATGCATATTCTATAAAATCTGAAATTTAGTTATTATAGCTTTTGAAGTCCTAGAGTCAGACCTGCTGGGCATGCACTTAGGTTTAGAGAGTCATGCTTGGCTGGGTATGGTGGCTCATGTCTCTAATCCTAGCACTCTGGGAGGCTGAGATGAGGGGGGCATTGCTTGAGCTCAGGAGCTAAGACCACCTACAGCAAGAGACCCCCACCTCTACTAAAAAGGGAGAAAAATTAGACAGGTATTGTGGACACATATAGTCCCAGCTACTTATGAAGCTAAGGATAGAATGAATCCTAGAGTTTGAGGCTATTGTGAACTATGAAGCCATGGAACTCAACTCCAGGGTGACAGAGTGAGACTGTCTCAAAAAAAGAAAAAAAGGCTCGGCGCCTGTGGCTCAGTGGGCTAAGGCGTCAGCCACATACACTTGAGCTGGCGGGTTCGAATCCAGCCCGGGCCCGCCAAACAACAATGACGGCTGCAACCAAAAAATAGCCAGGCGTTGTGGCGGGCGCCTATAGTCCCAGCTACTTGGGAGGAGGAGGCAGGAGACTCGATTGAGCCCAGGAATTGGAGGTTGCTGTGAGATGTGATGCCACAGCACTCTACCCAGGGTGACAGCTTGAGGCTCTGTCTCAAAAAAAAAGAAAAAGAAAAAAAGTCATGCTATACAGTACAAGAAGTTTGTATTACACGAGCTATGCATGTTCAAATGGTAAGTTTTCTCATTCAAGTGCCTTTCAATGATAGATGAAATCTGATGAGAAAATAAGAAAAGACAAAGAACTCAATTCTGCCACAATGCATCTTTGTCCTTTATGTGGGACAAGTGGGATTCCACTGTGGGCTGTACTCGTGCCAGGAGGTTAAGCAAGATGACCCTCTGGGAGTGTAGAGGGGAAAATGTCAGAACTTTAATTTTTCAGGTAAAATGGTGATTAATCTTTTAAAATTTTAATGATATAGATTAACATTTGATCCCCTGATCTGATGTCCTATGGTTAAATATCACTTATGAACAAGTGTTCCAATGAAAGACTAGAAGTTCCACAACACAAGGGGGTTAGCAATGATACCCTCCCTCATTCATTCTCTTTCAGTATATTGCAAAAATCAGTAGTACAACTGGGTGCGGTGGCTTATGCCTATAATCCCAGCACTGTGGGAGGCTGAGGAGGGAGAACTGCTTGAGCTCAGGAGTTCAAGACTTACCTGAGCGAGAGTGAGGCCCCAACTCCTAAAAAATGGAAAAACCCAGTCGGGTGCTGCGGTGACCACCTGTAATCCCAGTGGCTTCTGAAGGCTGAGACAGTGGGATGCCCACAGCCTGAGTCTGAGGTTGCAGTGAGCTATGACACCACTGCACTCTGCTCAGGGGCATAGGGTGGGAACTGTCTCAATAACAACAACAAAAAAACCTGTAGTATATGCTCAGGATTTAAGAATATTCCTAGTTTTAGCCAGGCACAGTGGCTCACGCCTATAATCCTAGCATTCTGGGAGGCTGAGGCAGGTGGATTGCCTCAGCCCAGGAGTTTAAGACCAGCCTATCTTGCTCAGGCTATTCTGGAATTCCTGAACTCAGGCAACCCACCCACATCGGCCTCCCAGAATGCTAGGATTATAGGCTTGAGCCACTATGCCTGGCCTATTTATAATTTTTAAGTTAAAAAATAAAAATACTTCAAGGGGGTGGGTGGCGCCTATGGCTCAGTGAGTAGGGTGCCAGCGCCATATATCAAGGGTGGTGGGTTCAAACCCGACCCCAGCTGCAACAAAATAATAGCCGGGCGTTGTGGTGGGTGCCTGTAGTCCCAGCTACTTGAGAGGCTGAGGCAAGAGAATCACCTAAGCCCAAGAGCTGAGGTTGCTGTGAGCTGTGACACCACGGCACTCTACCGAGGGTAACAAAGTAAGGAAAAAAAAAATACTTCAGGGGAGTATTGGAAAATTGTTTAGGAGGCTATTGTTTTAGATAACTAAATTCTCAATTTATTTTTAAAAGCACTTATCAAATTAAGGCACATGTCAACACTGCCATTTTTGTAGAGTTTCTGAATCCGCTCCTAATGAATGTGAAGGCCAAAGCTGCAACCATGCTAAGAAATGAAGACGTTTTCAGTTGGTATTTGTCATAACAATTGACTCAAGGACAATTTATTAACTTAAGACACAAAAACAAAGAGTTTTATTTGCAGACTATTATATTTTATAATAGTATTATAAACACCATTTTCTGGTAAATTACTTCTCTAGTACCAAAGATGAACAAACTTTATATATTCCAAAGTAATACCACACAGGATAAGCACTGACCTGTACAAGTTGTTTTTTGGGGTTTTTTTTTTTTTGAGACAGAGCCTCAAGCTGTCACCCTGGGTAGAATGTGGTGGCATCACAGCTCACAGCAACCTCCAACTCCTGGGCTCAAGGGAGTTTCCTGCCTCCTAAGTACCTGGACCTACAGGTGCCCGCCACAACGCCTGACCATTTTTTGGTTGCAGCTGTCATTGTCATTTTTGGTAGGCCCAGGCTGGATTCGAACCTGCAAGCTCAGGTGTACGTGGCTGGCACCTTAGCCCCTTGAGCCACAGACACCGAGCCACAAGTTATTTTAAAAGACAATCAGATTGTCTTTTAAATCCGCCATATCAAGAAATCCTGATTATATACAGATTATTTTCAAGAAAAGTTCTTTGGACAAATTTCTTATAAAACTTTTAATTATCAGGAGTAAAATTTAAAAATATGATAGAGAACCATTTATATTCACTTCTTTTTTTTACACCAGCATCAAGATACATAATTGCCCACAGACTTAAAAAGTATAAATAAGTCTATTCTAACTAACACAACCCCTTAAAAAGTGTTTGGAAGTTACTAGGGACAGAAAAACTAGAAAGAACAATATGCTGGACACTATATTAATCCTCGAAAGTTTTTTTTCTTAAAAGACAAAAATGAATAGAAAGTGGTTCTGTATTTTTTTTTTAACTTTCTCAAGTTTGTTTAATGTCTTTTTTTTTTTTTTTTTTTTTTTTCAGAGAAAGAATCTCACTTTGTTGTCCTTAATAGAGACTGTGACATCACCACTCACAGCAACCTCCAGCTCTTGGGCTTATGCAATTCTTTTGCCTCAGCCTCCCAAGTAGCTGGGATGACAGGTGCCCACCACAACACCTGGCTATTTTTTTGTTGCAGTTTGGCCAGGGTGGGTTCAAACCCGCCACCCTTGGTATATGGGGCTAGCACCCCACTCACCGAGCCACCAGCACTGCCCATTGTTATAATGTCTTTAAAATAAAATAAAGCTGAACTGGCATAGTGGCTCATGCTTATAATCCTAACACTCTGGCAGGTTGAGGCAGGAGGATAGCCTGAGCTCAGGAGTTCAAAACCAGCCTGAGCAACACCAAGACCTCTTTTCTACAAAAACAGAAAACTGGCTCAGCACCTGTGGTTTAGAGGCTCAAGTGCTAGCCACATACACCGGAGCCCAGGCCTGCCAAACAACAATGACAACTACAACCAAAAAATAGCTAGGCGTTGTGGCGACTACTTGTAGTCTCAGCTACTTGGGAGGCTGAGGCAAGAGAATCACTTAAACCTAAGAGTTTGAGGTTGCTGTGAGCTGTGACACCACAGCACTCTACTGAGAGCGACATAGTGAGACTCTGTCTCACAAAAAAAGAAAAGAAAACTTAGCCTGTGTTATGGCAGGAGCCTGTAGTCCCAGCTAATAGGTATCACTTGGACCCAGGAGTTTGAGGTTGCTTTGAGCTAGGCTCAAAAATTAAATAAATAGGGCGGCGCCTGTGGCGCAGTGAGTAAGGTGCCGGCCCCATATACTGAGGGTGGCGGGTTCAAACCCGGCTCTAGCCAAACTGCAACAAAAAAATAGCGGGGCAGGCACCAGTAGTCCCAGCTACTCGGGAGGCTGAGGCAAGAGAATCGTTTCAGCCCAAGAGCTGGAGGTTGCCATGAGCTATGATGCCACAGCACTCTACCAAGGGCAACAAAGTGAGACTGTCTCTAAAAAAAAAAAAAAAAAAAATTAAATAAATAAAGCTTATCTATCAAAAATTATCATATAGGATATCAAAACTGATAAACGTTACCATTTGATTTACTCCCTACAAACAACTCCATGAAGTAGGATATGAGGTATATCATCAGCTTCCATTTCACAAAATGAGAAATAGGAAGTTAGCAATTTCACAAGTATTTGTTGCTTACTATGTGCCATGAAGTGGGATAATACTCAAGGGCAAAACAGACAAAATGTTACCCTCATGAATTTACTTTCTTTTTTTTTTTTTTGAGACAGAGCCTCAAGCTGTCGCCCTGGATAGAGTGCTGTGGCATCACAGCTCACAGCAACCTCCATTTCCTGGGCTCAAGCGAGTCTCTTGCCTCTGCTTCCCAAGTAGCTGGGACTACAGGTGCCCGCCACAATGCCTGGCCATATTTTTGGTTGCAACCATCTTTGTTGTTTGGCGGGCCGGGGCTGGATTCGAACCCACCAGCTCAGGTATATGTGGCTGGCGTCTTAGCCCGTTGAGCCATAGGCGCCGAGCCTACTTTCTTTACTAATAGAAATAATAGACAAATAATGGAGAATGGCATTTGTTTTAGATAGAGTGGGGCTCTGAAGAAACATTTGAGTAAAAGACATAAGGAGTCAAGCAATAAGCCAGAGGCAGGCTCAGCGCCTGTGGCTCAAGTGGCTAAGGAGCCAGCCACATACACCTGAGCTGGCGGGTTCGAATCCAGCCCAGGCCAGCCAAACAATGGCTGCAACCAAAAAAATAGCCGGGCGTTGTGGCGGGCGCCTGTAGTCCTAGCTACTTGGGAGGAGGAGGCAGGAGAATCACTTGAGCTCAGGAGTTGGAGGTTGCTATGAGCTGTGATGCCACAGGCATTCTACCCAGGGTGATAGCTTGAGGTTCTATCTCAGAAAAAAAAAAAAAGCCAGAGTCAGAGAAAATAGCAAATAAAAAGACCATACAATGGTCTTGCAAGAGCTCTGCAAAAGGCTAGTATAACTTTACTAATGGGAGAGTGAGAATATAACACAAAAACCCAGATCTGCCTGTCAAAATAATGAAGTTCAAAAGGAAGATAGTTTTAAATTTAGATTTTTGAAAGATCACTCTAGCTGTTGCATGGAGAGTTAATTTAAAGGAGAGAATAATTTAAAAATTATTACATTTGTCCATAAAAGAAATTATAATAGGGTGGCACCTGTGGCTCAAAGGAGTAGGGCACCGGCCCAATATGCCGGAGACGGCAGGTTCAAACCCAGCCCCGGCCAAAAACTACCAAAAAAAAAAAAAAAAAAATGTAACAGCCCATAGTAAGTTAATGGCTTATTAAGTGGAGCCAAAGAGAAGTGGATGGATTTTAGATGTATTTAGAAGAACACATAAAATTTGATGATGGATTGGCTATCAAGGTAAGGAAAAGTGAGGAGTAAAGAGGGATCTCAGGTTAGTAACTAAATAAATGGTGATACAGTTTATTTGGATGCGAAGACCAGCAAAAAAACAAAATCATGACTATGCAACAGTCAAGTGAATAGTTGAATATATAAAGCTAGAGGTTAGAGATTAGAGATTACTGGCATTTTAGGAGTTATCAGCACACAAATGGTATTTCAAAAAGAAGGGAAGATGATCACTGCAGAAAAAAGTATAGTCAGTCTGAGACAGAAGAGGACCCAGGCACAAGAACTACAATTAATAAAGATTTGTGTAAGGGCCAAATGCTTATTAAGTGATCTGGCTCAACTATGTTTTCCCTAATTGTATCCAGCTGCCTCTTAACTAAACAAAAGAAAGCTATCTGCCACAGCCAAAGGGTTTTCAAATGGTAACATTTAATTTTTGAAATAATTCCCTATTTTGGTTCTAGAAATAATTAACTTAAATCCTAATAGACTTATTATTTTATCTTTAGATACTTGTTAATAAATTTGTCAAGCTATCTGTAAAACTCCTATGAAGGTATAAAAAGCCATGAACAGGCTAATGGCAAAAATAAACCTGGTTGCTAAGCTCCTCTGGCCTACTGGTGCTGCACACTGGGCTGAGGCTCTTCTGCAATGTTTTACCTGGCTGAAGCTTTGTCAGATTTTTTACATTCCTGTCCTTGAAACGCCTGACAAAATCCAGTCATCTGGGGGCCTACTGCAGGTAACAATGAAGATGGTGCCAAAAATACTTTCTTCTTTGGTTACAGAGTTGGCCCCTTTCCTTTAAGTTGGCGAGGTCCCCTTCCCCCCATTGTAATTGTGCTGACAACACTTTAGAAGTTTATCAACATCAAGTGGTGGTGGCTAATATCCTTGAATCAGAAACCAACTTATTGCTATAAGATGAAGAAGTAAAAAAACGTATAGAGATAAAAGAGAAAGATAGTGGATAACCTGCAGTCTCAATACACAACTTTTATATGTAACAAAAACTGAAATAAAACCCTTAAAGGATCAAACATTGTTCAGGACTCTTACAGATGGTGAGAACTATAATAAATTCTTTGCTTCATAATTATGGACAGAAAAATTGAAGGAAAGGGAAAAAGTGATGTGCAGGAAAATTTAGTTTGGGATTTGTCTTTTACTGACCTAACCTGAATGTCATCTTGATTTTGCTATTGCACACTAGAACTGTTTCTCACAGGCTGCACCTGTGGCTCAGTGAGTAGGATACTGGCCCCATACACCAAGATGGTGGGTTCAAATCCAGCCTCAGCCAAACTGCAAACAAAAAATAGCAGGGCCTTGTGGCGGGTGCCTGTAGTCTCAGCTACTCAGGAGGCTGAGGCAAGAGAATTGCCTAAGCCCAAGAGCTGGAGGTTGCTGTGAGCTGTCACACCATAGCACTTGACAGAGGGCGGCAAGATAAAATTCTGTCTCTAAAAAAAAAAAAAAAAAAAAGAACTGTTTCTCACCTTTAACAAAAGAAATTACTGGGAATTACATATTCCTGAAATCTACATAGGGGCCTGAATATTAGCTTTCTTCAGACTATGAAGAGAAAATTATGGATGCATGACTGGTCATGCTTTGAAGATCAAATATTTATTGAGGTTCAGTGGCTGTAGCTCAGTGCCTAGGGCGCCAGCCACATATACCTGACCTGGGGGGTTTGAATCCAGCCTGGGCCGGCCAAACAACAATGATAGCTGCAACCAAAAAATAGTCGGGCATTGTGG
>CAUYON010154352.1:0-19901 GCA_963573935.1 Arctocebus calabarensis
CTCATGCCTGTAATTCTAGCACTCTGGGAGGCCGAGGTGAGTGGATTGCCCAAGCTCACAAGTTTGAGAACAGCCTGAGTTAAGACTGAGACCCTGTTTCTAAAACAGTAGGGCATTGCGGCGGGCGCCTGTAGTCCCAGACACTTAGGAGGCTGAGCAACAGAATCGCTTAAACCCAAGAGCTTGAGGTTGCTGTGAGCTATGATGCCACAGCACTCTACCCAGGGCAACAAAGTGAGACTCTAAGGTCTCCAAAAATTAAAATTAAAATTAAAAAATATAGGTGGTGCCTGGGGCTCAAGGAGTAGGGCGCCGGCTCCATATACCAGAGGTGATGGGTTCAAACCCAGCCCAGGCCAAAAACAAAAACTGCAAAAAAAAAAAAAAAATTAAATTAATAAAAAAAATAATATATATACACACACACACATACATATATATAAACCTTTTGTATATTCTGAGGGTATATATAACTTTTTAGTATTTTATTGTTGTTTTTTTTTTGGAAACAGAACCTCAAGCTGTTACCCTGAATAGAGTGTCATGGCATCACAGCTCACAGGAACCTCCAATTCCTGGGCTCAAGCGCGTCTCTTGCCTCCACCTCCCAAGTAGCTGGGACTACAGGCGCCCGCCATAACGCCTGGCCATTTTTTGGTTGCAGCCATCATTGTTGTTTGACTGGCCCAGGCTGGATTCAAACCCGCCAGCTCCTTAGCCCGTTGGGCCACAGGCACCAAGCCAGGACACGTATTTTAAATAGCCTCCTCTGGGGCGGTGCCTGTGGCTCATCGAGTAGGGAGCCGGACCCATATGCCGAAGGTGGCAGGTTCAGGCCCCGCCTCGGCAGATAGCCGGGTGTTGTGGCGGGTGCCTGTAGTCCCAGCTACTCGGGAGACCGACGCAAGAGAATTGCCTAAGCCCAGGAGTTGGAGGTTGCTGTGAGCTATAAGACAGAAGAAGGAAAGAAAGGAAGATATAGGAAGAAAGAAAATGTATGTGCACAATACAATTATCTCTGTATGCAAACGACATGATCACACATGTAGAAAACTACACCCACAAAAAAAAAAAAAACTTTAAAAAAAAATTAAAAAATAACAAAATAAATAAATAAATAAATAGCCTCCTCTGTGCACGCACACACTTTCTCAAACTGCCTGGTGAGGCCCTGATGGAGTCTTTGTGTCATTTAATCATAACATCACTTACTAAAAGAGAGCTAAGATATTAACAGTGGCTCATCTAAGTCTACCTGTCATTCTTAAGCACACAGAGAGCCCCATGCTAAAAGGAACTGCTTGCTATTACCTGGAATAACTCATTCTGCCTTATGCAGAGGGAAAGGGGAGGGCAGGAAGTCTGGGAAGGAGGGTATACACCTGTCAAAACAGCAACCCCTTATAATTTCCCATTGTAGCTTCAAAGAAAAGAGAACAGGAGGGAACTACTCAGCACTACGATAAGAGATTCATTTACTGGCAATCTGGGAAAATACTTCTGATCCTTGAAAATCATTATTTTGAAAAGCAATTTATACTGAGGTTTCATTTACTCCTAAAAAAAAATTTAAAAAGAAAAAGAAACAGCAGCACTTAAAATAGCCATGGAACCCATTCCAATCAATGCTGGTTTCATCAGCAAGATTACATTCTAACACACCTGAAAAAAAACATTCTAACATTCCTGAAAAAAACAGAAGCCCACGCATTCATCGAGCTTAACACAACACAGGAAAATATTTTTCAATGATAAGATCAAAGGTTGGTATCATAGCAATAAACATAGTTAACAGCCACATCCTCCCTTCTTTGCTTCTCCATGTCAGTAGCAAAGGTTCAGTGAAAGTTACGCATGCAAAGTCTGTTTTAAAGACCCACCTGTCGTGTTGTCCAAAGAAACGGGCATCAACCTGCCCATCTTTATCCCTCAGAGCTTTTGCAGGCCAGAATGGAAACCCCTTCAGTTTTGCCCAGACCAAGGGATGTGGATTGCTCTAGGAAAAGAGAAACAAAATCCAGAGTATATACATATTTGACAGCGAGGTACTCACATAAGCTTGGTGTGTGAGGATGAAGCAAGTTTGAGGGATACAGGCCCCAAAAGGGAAGAGAAGGGTGTCGAGCAAGGTCTGTCCACGTGGTATTCCCTAGAAGGTGTGTGGCCACGATTCCTGGACAACACTGAGAATGGGCTTACATGGTGAAAGTGAGAAGAAATGAATTACAACAAAACAAAAAACCAGGCTTGAACCCCAGGTGTGCCAACCCCTGGGTGGCCAAAAGCAAGAGATCTCACCTTTCTATGCAGAACACACACAGACAGCACCTATACCCTCTGTTAAGCTAGGATTAAGTGTGCACCAGGCCTAACATACAATGAGGGACCATATTAGCTACCTTTAATCTTTATCAAAGGCTCTTGGAGAATTAGCTGCTCAGGTCTTAATCTCCAAGAGATAGGAGGATATGTAAAATACGTTTTCTCAACTTCGCTTGCTCTATCTTGCCCTCCTCCGAGCACCCTGAGACTCTAGTCTCCCCCTCAAAACACACACCAGCCCACCCCAATGGTGTATTCCTCTGTTTTGGTAAATACAGATCCATGGGGGACACTAGGATGACTTTCTTCCCCATAAAAACCATTATTTGGAGAGAACATGGACTTAATCGAGGAAAGTATTTCCAAACCTTTATTTAATAGAGACCCAGCATGACTCGCAAATGACACTCTGCTCTAAGTCTTGTCACACTACCTGGTTGGTCTGGCCCATCCCACATCTCTCACGAGCTCCCTTCTCTCTACCCAGACTAATAAACCTAGCAAACCAGGACTCCACCTCTGCACGTAAACTTTCAGCCTAAGGGGTTTATCCCACCTGGATTATTTTCACACTGCCATAACTTCATCAGTAAAAAATTATTTTAGGGCTCGGCACCTGTGGCTCAACGGGCTAGGGCGCCAGCCACATACACCTGAGCTGGCAAGTTCGAATCCAGCCTGGGCCCGCCAAACAACAATGACCGTTGCAACCAAAAAATGGCAGAGCATTGTGGCGGGCACCTATAGTCCCAGCTACTTGGGAGGCAGAGGCAGGAGACGCGCTTGAGCCCAGGAATTGGAGGTTGCTGTGAGCTGTGATGCGATGGCACGCTACCCAGGGTGACAGCTTGAGGCTCCGTCTCAAAAAAAAAAAATTTTATTTTAGACCAGGTGCAATGGCTCATGCCTGCAATCCTAGATACTTTGGAAGACCCAGATGGGAGAACCACTTGAGGACAGGAGTTCAGGAACAAGAGCAGGAACAAGACCCTGTCCCTACCAAAAATAAGTAAAATCGCTGGGTGTGGGGGCAATACACGCCTGTAGTCCCAGATTCAGGAGGCTGAGGCAGGAGGATCTCTTGAGGCCATGAGTTTGAGGTTGTAGTGAGCTACCATGACATCACTATACCCTAACCCAGGCAAGAAAGACCCTGTCTCAAAAAAGAAAAAAATATTTTGTTAAACTTCACCCAAAGTTTCATCTGATAAGCCCCTGAAGAAAGCTGTCTCCGGATAGCCATCAAAAGCACAGGGTTCAGTAAACAAAATAAGCAAAGTGAATCCAACTTACACAAGGCTCACAAAACCAGTTATCGCGTTTTTGGCAAGCAGCTAGATAACATTCTGGACATACTTCGATTTCATTCATCTGTAAAGCAAAAAATACATTAGGATGTATCACCCCAGGGGCCTTACATCTGGCAGCCCTCAATAAATGCCTAATGATTCTGAATGATGAGATTAAACAAAGCCCCACGGCAGGACTACGTGGGAGATGAATCCAGCTTCCTCTCACCATTCCCAAAACTCCCACCCAGTCCAAGCCACATCCTTCTCACTGTACCAATACGACAGCTGGCTCCCATATACCCGGCTTCAACTCTTGCCCTATGGCCCTTCCCAATGCACCAGCCAGAGCCATCTTCTACAAACACGAATTCGATCTTGTCCTTCCAGTGACTTGCCCTTGCACCAGCAGTTCTCTATCAGGGCTGTCTGCCCCTTCCACATGTTCCTGTGGGAACATGTCTGGAGACATTTCTGGTTATCACAATCAAGCAGGAGGGTACTGCTGGAACCTCTGATTGACAGAACAGACTCCACCACAAAGACTTCTTTGACCCCAAATGTCGTCAGTGCCAAGTTGGGTACCAATAAAATCTGAACACCCGATCAGTTCCTTCCAAGCCAAGTATGACCAGGCCTCGGCTCACTTTTCTGAGCTCATCTCATACCAGCTCTGCTCCCCAAGCCCTTAACGCCATTCTTGTGTCCTCTGCTTGCCCAGACCAATTTCTGTGCACCTCTAACCATACTGACCAGAGCAGTTAATACCATACTGTCCTATTTTATTTCCATTGACAACCTGAAAATTCATTTAACTTATTGTCCTTTCCCCCCTTTTTTTTTTAAGACAGAGTCTCACTATATCACCCTTAGTAGAGAGCTGTGGCGTCATAGCTCACAGCAACCTCAAACTCTTGGGTTCAAAAGATCCTCTTGCCTCATCCTCCCCAGTAGCTAGGACTACAGGTGCCTGCCACAACGCCTGGCTATCTTTTTTTTGAGATAGGGTCTCACTCTTGCTCGGGCTGCTGTCGAACTCATGAGCTCAGGTATCTACCTGCCTCAGCCTGCCAAAGTGCTAGGATTGCAGGCGTGAGCCACCATGGCTGGCTCGTCCTTTTCTTTCTTAAGAAAAGTACTTTCTCCCATAGAGTGACACCATGGCTTAGAACCAAAAGCCTTGGAAGCTTCCTTTGGATCTACATTCAGACTCTACTATTTAAAAGTTCTATGACTTTAAAGTAAGCTACAAATGTCTGAGCCTCTATTTCTTCATCTACAGCAATAAAGGGATGATAGCAGAGCCCACCATATAGGGTTGTTACAAAAATTAAATGAGGGCAAGGCATGCTGGCTCACACCTGTAATCCTAGCACTTTGGGAGGCTAAGGTGAGATGATCGCTTGAGCTCAGGAGTTGGAGACATCCATCTCTACTAAAAATACAAAAATTAGCTGGGTGTCATGGAAGGCTCCTGTACTGGGGAGGCTTAGGCAGGAGGATCACTTGAACTCAAGAGTTTGAGGTTGCTATAAACTAGGCTGATGCCACTGTACTCTAGCCCAGAGTGAGAGTCTGCCTCAATGAATAAATGAATGAGATAAAGTGCTTCAAGGGACACAGTCATCAAGATTAAAAAACATTTATTGAAGGACACAGTCATCAAGGCATTAGTTAACATTTATTGAAGATTCAGAGTGTGCTGGTCATCTTTCTAAGCATTCTATAGGTATTAACTCATGTATTCTTCTGTGAGGTAAGGCTGTCGTTATCCCCATTTTGAAAAGGTAGAAAACAAGTCTCTAAGAAGCTGAGTAACCTGACCAAGGTCTTACAGTAGCAAAGTGGCAGAGTCAGGATTTGAACCCAGGGAGTGAGGCTCCAAAGCCCAGGCATGTCACCACTGTACTGGTATTGCTATTATCTTCCATCTCCATCAGCCTTCTTTTTCTCTTTACCATCTGTCATCACACGAAGTGCACATCGACAGCAGGTGTTCAGTAATCACAAGACTGACTGACTGACTTATTGGCCAATGACTAAATAACTGAATGAATGAATGGTGGAATGCATCTCCTTCTAGCCCAGTCCATTTCTAGGCCTTTCCAAAGGAACCTACCCCAAACAGTCTCTATCACCACTTGTCCTCAAAGAAATGTAAACTAAAAGTATGGTGAGATGCTACCATTTTTACTGATCATATTAGGGGTAAAACAAATATACATGTATTTTTAAAATTAAGAACCCCCTGCATTGGAAAGGACGCAGAAAAACAACCACACTTATCCACTCTAGGCTGTTAATACGCTACAACTTTGCTATAAGATAATCAAGTGGTCTTTACCTAAAGGCTCTGCCACATTTACAGCCTATAACCTACAATGGCATTTGTAAAAGTTATACTAAGGTTATCATCAGAAGCGCAATGAAAGTCATCACCTTGTTATTCTGAGATGCTAACGAAACTGGGTACTACCAAAATGACAAAAAGGGAGCGATGAAATCAATGTCCATGAATTGTTTGTAGGAATATTATACAGCAAGGAAAAAATGCTTTTCTTCATGCATGTTTAATTGCCTAGGAACATAGAAAACACTCGAAATAAACTAAGTGCTGGCGGCACCCATAGCTCAATGAGTAGGGCGCCAGCCACATACACCGAGGCTGGTGGGTTGGAACCCAGCCCAACCCAGCTAAAAAACAACGACAACAGCAACAACAACTATAGGCGGGTGCCTGTAGTCCCAGCTACTTGGGAGGCTGAGGCAAGAGAAATCACTTAAGCCCAAGAGTTTGAAGTTGCAATGAGCTGTGACACCATGGTACTCTACCCAGGGTGACAGCTTGAGACTCTTGTCTCAAAACAAAACAAAAAATAAATAAATAAACTAAGTGCAGAAGCAGTATATGAAACTCTCTGTACAAATATGCAGCTATAGATGGATCAAGATGATACCCAAACAGATTTTCTTTACAAATGAATGAAGGAATGCAAACACACAGACAGGATAAAGGTCATTACAACTCAGTTTTTTATTCTTACAAGACGGATCGTATAAAGACAAGTCACGTTAGCTGCTTGCCTGTCCAACAGTCTCAGGGCCCAGAAGCCCAACAAGTTTATTGCATCCACACCATCAAAAGTATGGGTATTTGCAAGAGGGACACACCCTTTCCAGGACACCTGGGCTACGCTCTGAAAAACAGTCATGGTCTTTCGCCCCTTATGTCAAAACCCAAACCTCTTCTGCAAGAGGAGTGAAAGAGACATAACTGAATGCCACAGATAGCGGGCCCAAGGTCAGAAATTATGAATTCTATTTAGGCAACCAAGAAAACTTAAAATACCCAGTGCTTGCCCATGACTCACAGGTGAAACATAAAAAGTCCCTTCTATCTCCCTCAGATTAGAGCATTTAGTAACATATGGGGACCACTTTGTTGCTTTTACTTTCCTTAAAGAGTAATGGTTCTGTTTGTGTTTCAACGGGGTCCAAAATCACCATGGCTACCCACTGGGAGATTCTACTACAACTTAAAACAGCAGCAGCTACCCCAGCCCTTCACTCTGAGTGCATCTGAAATGGGACAGTGGGAAACACATACCTCATGTTCACAGATTTTGATGACTACCTTCGCTATTTGCGTCAATTTGTGATTTCCTAAGGGAATAAGAAAATAGGATTAATTCTAATGGAAACACTACAACACCCAGATTGGGGATTATACCTCCAACAACAACATTTTAACTTGCTTTCCTCTGGGATTAAGTTTTTAAATGGTGAAAAAAAAAAAAAAGGTTTCTGTCTTCTAATAGTGGTTTAAATTATGTGATTGGTCCCATCGAAGTGGACCAATCTTTAGGTGCCTTTCATGTTGTCTTCTTTGAAATTGGACAATTTATGTGGGTTTCCCTAGAGACTGTAGATTGGTTATTTTCAGAAGGCTTTGACATCCTAAAGGGAGTTAGTAGAAAGGAACCTGACTCTTCCCACTAGTGCAGGATCTAAGCCAAGAAGGGAGCGAGGGCAGAAAGTAGCTCTGATGTACATTTTCTTATTAACTTCTCATGAAGCCATATCATGTGCCCATTTAATGAGTGAGTAAGCTGAGGCTCAGAGGAGTCGTGCTTACATGAAACACTTCACTAAAAAGATAAGCATCGAAGTCCAGGTGTAGAACTCCTCCACCATTGCACTAAACCAGAGGATAAAAGACGGTCAAAAAGTCATGTTTTCTTTGAACCTTATAATATTTACAAAAATTATAAATTTGTTGACAAGATTTCACAATGTGCCTTGAAAACACAGAAGATCTGATAACTCCTAACCAACAAAGCACTGGGGCTGCCCACAGTGACCTCCCTGGACCAGACAGGAGTGCCCTGTTCCCCATAATCGCCCGCGCAGCCCATGGCCGGCAGCCATCTGGCTCGTAGGCCTGTTTTTCTTCCACCTGACCTCATTCACTTGTTTGTAAGATCTGAAAGGCCAGCCCTTTCTATATATGGGAGTTTATAATCTTTACACAATTTCTCAGTGCCTAGGGCCTCTCCTTTCCCCCCTTCCTGCACCCTGGGCCGTTCTAAGTTAATAATGCAATGTGTGCTTAAAGCAGACGCCCTCCCATTCATGTATCTTAAACACCAGCTAACAGTCTACACTGGGCTTGAGGGGTATACTGGGAACAAGACAGGCCCCCAAAGAGCTTACATCCTAATAAGCGACTGAAACAAATAAAAACAGCACCATTCAGAAAGCAAAATGTTATACAGGGAACTATGGACACAGTGAGAGTCTTTCACAGGGCTGCCTGGTTGGGTCTGGGAAATCAGGGAAAGCTTCTCAGAGGACTGGGAACCCAACACTGAAAGACAGGGAGAAGTTACCAAGACACAGGGGTAGGACTGGGGCAGCAGGGGAACTGAGCGCAAGGGGACCTGGGGACAAGAGCCGACAGGGTGGGTGGAGCAGCACATTGGAGGATGGACATGGCCAAAAATTAGAGAAAAAATGTTGTAGGGGGAGGTGACACAATGAGCGATCACCGAGAGGGAAGATTAGAATGGAAATCTCCACTGCGGCCAGAGGACTCAATGGTCTAAATACACAACAATACAACTACGAAAACTTTATCCAGAATAAGAACTCCCTGTAGTCCAATTTTTAAAATAAGCAAAAGATCTAAAGAGGTTATTTTACAAAAAAAATACATACAAATCACTACACATGAGAAGATATTCAATGCCACTGGTCGTTAGGGAAAGATCAATTAAAGCCACCATGACATAAAATTTTTTTCCTCCCCAGTTTTTGGCCGGGGCTGTGTTTGAACCCACCACCTCCAGTACATGGGGCTGGCGCCTTACTCCTTTGAGCCACAGGCTCTGCCCCATGACATAACATTTTACACTTTCAAGAAAGACTTAAGTTAACAAGGCAGATGGTATCAAGTGTCAACAAGAACGTGGGCAACTAGGACTCTCATATATTCTGCTGGCTGAGTGTAAAAATGATATGACCACTTTGCAGAAACAGTTGGATGATATTTGTTATAAACTTTACTATAAATCTACTCCATGGTCCAGCAATACCACTCCTAGGTACTCACTCAAGAGAAATGAAAATGTATGTCCACACAGAAAAAGTTTACAGGAAGTTTTATTTGTAATAGCCAAAAGCTGGGGGGAGGGGGGGGTGGCGATCATTACCAATAAGGTCACTGTGGTAGGCTGACAGAAACCACGCTCAGCAACAAAAAAGGACAAACCACTGAATACACACAACATAAATGAATCCCAAAAGAGCTACAGTGTGAAAGCCAGACCCAAAAGGGCAACGATCTCAATGACTCCACTAATAGGAAATTCTAGAATATGCAAAACTCACCTACCAATAGTAGTTCCTTTTGAGTGGGGTTTATTAGGAAAGGCAAGACGGGGATGAAACAGGGTAATGGAGGCTGGGCATGGTGACCTATATGCCTATAATCCTAGCACTCTGGGAAGCCAAAGTAGGTAGATTGCTGGAGCTCAGGAGTTGGAAGACCAGCCTGAGCAAGACCAAGATCCTGTCTCTACTAAAAAAAGAAAAAGTAGCCGAGCATAGTGGGGAGCGCCTGTAGCCCCAGTTACTTGGGAGGCTGAGCCAAGAGGATGGCATAAGCCCAGGAGATTCAGGCTGCTGTGAGCTATGACACCATGGCACTCTACCCAGGCCAACAGAGTGAGACTCTGTCTCAAAAAAAAAAAAAAGAAAGAAAGGAAAGAAAAGAAATAGGCTAATGGAAATGTTCTAGATCTTATGTGAGTTTGTAATTGATACATTTGTCAAATTCACCGAATGCACACATGACAGCTGTGCATTGTATTTTAAGCAGTTTTATTTCCATGAAAAATAGGTTTCTAGAAACAACAGTAACAGGTAGCAGCAACAGAGAGCCTCCAGCCACTTTGGACCTCAGCTCTTCCCCTAAACTTCATGTAGCCACTGCCCCTACTTATGCATGTTGGTAATCTGTACACAAGTACTCTGGGTTATTAGCAGTCTGGTATGCTTTTTTTTTTTTTTTTGCAGTTTGGCCAGGGCCAGGCTTGAACCTGCCACCTCCGGTATATGGGACCCTACTCCTTGAGCCACAGGCACCGCCCCGTGTACGCCTTTTGATGGAGGGTGTATGAACGTGCGACACACACACAGAGCATACTTCCCTACTTAGGGATCACCTGAGCCACTCACCCCCATTATAAATGATGCAGTTGTGCAAAATCCACTTTGCGTCAGCCAGGAAGGCTTCTGTGCAGCCATACATTCTCTTTTTAGCGTTCTGGGAAGAAAAGCCATGGAGTATAATCACCAGTGAGTGTAAATAAGCCACAGTAAGTAATACCTGCATCTCCACATAATTTTCTCAGCAGTCATTTGCCAGATGTATTATTGCTCTTTTACTCATTCCCCAAGATACTATTATTTTTTTGAGATCTATAACCCTAAAAGAAAAAGTACTCACTGAATTTATCAGAGTAACCTGAGTATTTTCACCTTATAAAAGCGGCCATTTATCAAGTTGGTTTTTCAAATAAGCAGAATATTTTATATATTATTTCTTATTAGCCATACCGCCTCATGTAAAGCTAATGATAACTCAAGGCAGTACTTATCATCAGCCCCATTTTACAGAAGGGAAAACTGAGGTACAGTAATGTTAAGGAACATATGCTAAGTTCCCAAGCTATTAACTTACAAAGCTAGAATTCCAACCCTGTCTATTCGGAATCCCTTCTTTTTTCCAACACACCTTGAGGGTATGTGCAATTTTCCAAAACAGAGTGAATTTACTGTTCCTAAGTTATCAGGGCAGAAATAAGAAATAATGTTTCCTCTTTATGGATGCATTCATTACCCATGTTTTCCTGTGAACAGCTGCAAAATCAGCACCAAGATGATGTGCTCCATCTAAATAAAGTGTCACAAGTGTAATTTTTACTGTGGAAGTTTAATGTAAGCTTAAAATAACCTTCAGACATTAAAGAAATATCCTTATCAGTATAATAGGCCAAGTTCTAAGAAGCCCCCATCTTTATGGCTCATCTGGAGGTTTCCCCAAACACTTAATTTTCTCTTCTTCCTTCCTGCTGCTCTCCTTAGCACCTCCTCCAAAAGAAAAGAAAGGGAGGTAAGGCTCCCATCAATCAAGTCACTAACTCCCAGATGTTATGACTTTTTCAGGTAAAAAGCAAGACATCACTCGCAGAAGCATTATCAGTGGATTTCAACCCTCCACTACAATCTTAGAAGAATGTTACTGAGGAAAGAAGTTGGGGGATCAAGGGGTCTTCTACCCAAATAAAAATGGAGCAAGGAAAATGTCGAGAAATAAGACAATGCATGAGAAGTGGGGGGATCTTTCATCATCTTGACAACTGTAGGCTGCAACCACGAGGTTCTTTGACAGAGGCCAACCTTTTCTAATGTACAAAGGTCCATGGGATGGAAAATGTACTCAGCGTAGTCAGGATGCTGTTCCAACGGAACAGGCTTCTGGAATGCGTCTGTCTATAAAAGAAAATATACACAGGAACAAACCCATCATTGCTGCGGAAGACTAAGCATTAAAACCAACAAACGACTTGAAAAATGGAGACAACGTTTTAGACCATACAGCGTGATTTTGAGACACAGCTCTTCTCACCCAGGCTAGACTACAATGGTGTCATCATACTCACTGTAACCTCCAACTCCTGGGTTTCAGTGATCCTTCTGCCTTAGCCTCCCAAGTAGCTGGGACTACAGGAACTTACCACCACGACCGGCTAATTTTTCTATTTTTAGTAGAGACAGGGTCTCGTTCTTGCTCAGGTTGGTCTCCGACTCCTGAGCTCAAGGGATCCACCCACATCAACCTGCCAGAGTACTAGGATTACAGGTGTGAGCTACCATACCCAGCCCAGACAGTACAATTCTAAAGGTTTCCACAAAGCATGGCCTTGGGAAACTCCAAATTGCTCCATCCTCTAATTTTGCCTAGGTTTTGATCATCCCCAGCCCAGTTTGTGTTTTGGTTTTGGTATTTGTATTATTTTCAATGTGTGCCCAGGTATAACGGGTCCTATCCTTTTACATTAAGATTGACAATTATAACCTACTGTGAGCTAAAAAGATACTTTCACAAAATCGGCAACTTTCTGCCTCGACTGACTTTACATCAAACAGCTTAGGTAAGGAATTCACGCCTTCTCCAATCTTTCTTGTTGGTTTATACATAATTCTATACTGGTAGCAGTCTACATGACCCATTCCTTTTATAACCAGTCCTCAACAGATCTAATTTAGCCTATGAAAACAGGAAATAATTCCTGGTCATACTTAGCATAAAAATCATGGCATAGCAGGAAAAAAAAAAAAAATGTCTTAACCAAACGGAGGTTACTATGCACTTTTGCTTCCACTGATTTGAGATTATGTCCAAGAGCCAAACAGGTTCGCGATTTAACAACATCCAATTGGTAAGCTCCAGGATATAAATCTCAAAAAGAAAGTTTATCTATTTAAAGAAATAAAACCACAGTGACTACTAAAAGCCCTGATATCCTACATTTCCATACATTTGTATGATTTAGAAAGCAAACTCTGACTCAAGAGTGTCACAAAGGGTCATAGCTGAGCCTACTGAGAGCCTTTGTGCTAATCACAAAGGAGAAACCCCATTCTCAAGTTTCTTTAGATTCATCTGACATTTGTCATAATATGCTGACTACATTGTCATATTACCACTAAAAAACAAGTTATTTTTCTGCCGTTTTCCTGAAAACCATTATAATAAATATGCAAATACGCAAGGCACACGGGGCACCACAGTGAGGCTCAGACCTGGCCAGCCTCCGCCCTTTAAGGGGCAAAGCAGGTGTATCAAATCCCGTTTTAAAAGTGAAGGAACTAACCAAATTCTCACAGACGTGTTACTGGTCGAGGTTTTTTTTGTTTTGTTTTTTGGCCAGAGCTGGGTTTGAACCCACCACTTCCGTCATATGGGGTCGGAGCCCTACTCCGTTGAGCCACCCATGCCGCCCACTGGTCAAGTTTTACTTGGTAGGTTCCATCATCCGACCTTAGTTATAAATAAACTGTTCTGTACGCAGCTGTGTCATGGAAATGGAATTTTACTAACTCCCGAGAGAATAAGCACAGAGCTTCCCCCTTGCCCAATTGGGGTATGAGGTTTTATTTCACAACCAATCAGAATTTTAAATCCTCACCAACTTTCTCCTATATGTCATTTCCCATTTAAACTCCTTTGGGATACAGAATGCTCACTACAGAGTTTGCTAAATGCCATCATACCTTACGCTTCATCCACAGATGCCTGAATCTGGGCACACAAGAAGGCCCAGAGAACACGTAAAGTATTCAGAAAGCTAAGCTGTTAAAGAACAAAAGTCACTATTTTCATTGACGCTTATACCAAGAAGAATTTTCTTCTTACCCCTGGCTGTTTCATTTTCTGAATGGCAAACTTGAGCAGGTAAGATAGCTGTTCAATGTTGAGCATTGTCATGGCTTTACTCTGCGTCTCGATGCATTCTGCTACTGTAATTTTCTACAAGTTAAAATCATATACAAATGCATGGTTAGTAAAAAGAAATTACTATCCATGTCCTTATTTCCCTTCTACTTTTTTGATAAACTCACACATAAAGAACGCACTTCCCGTCTAACGGAGACTAGTTGTTTCACTTGGCAAAGACTCCCATCCACTACATCAGTGGTTCTCAACCTTCCTAATGCTGCGGCCCTTTAATCAGTTCCAGTGGGTCGCGACCCACAGGTTGAGAACTGCTGTACTAGACCAAAACGTACTAGATCAGTGGGTAAAAATTTAAAAGCACAACAATTCATTTATTGCCTTATGAGGAAATGTTTTTTAGCTCATGAAGACAACATTGACCTGAGAAAGGTGTGGGGGGACAGAAACCTGAAAAATCGTCATTATTATCCTCTTTGGGTGTCAACAATTGGAAATGAAAGGGAAGGCCACGTATGGCTTCCAGGTGATCTCTTCGTGGGACGAATACTTATCAACCACTTCTCCAGATCTTCTTAAGGTTCTGGGCTATCTTTCAGGAAGCTGACAAGGCACTAACTCAATGACATCACTGATGAGAAGGATTGACTCCCCTGCAGAAAGAATAAAGGGATGGATCGGACTAATAATAAATAAGACTTCCTTCTCCGTCTCCACTAATGTAAACCCAACTCAGGACATTCTGGAAAACTGCACAAGAAGCAGAGCCCAGCCATCTATTTCCACCGGCAATAAAGGCAATTCCAGCAAAGAGGAGGCCCAGAGAAATGCTGGAAACCTAATTCAGCTATATAAATCTGGTGCTACTATATCTTAAGGCTTCAGAATCCTTATGTAGCAGCAACAACAAAAATAGCAAATTCTGATGATGTCAGGAAACACTCTTGAACCGTCTGCGTGGGAAGAGCTGAGGAAAGTTTTTGACAATCTGGATTCAGTTTCCATTCTTCACATTTCTGGGGGCTCCAAAAGGAACTCCTGAGATGGGTCTCGTTGGTTGTCGAGAAAAAGGCCAATGTGAGAGTCACTCAGAAGCTGGACACAGCGAGAAATGCAGACATTTATCTATTTGCTTAGCTGCTGGGGCCTGACACATCCGGTTGACTGCCTTAGCATGGCAGCCCTGGGAGAAATTCAGGCCCTGCATCATAGACACACAACACTTGCTGGTTTGATTCTGACTCATTTGCAGGCAACTACCCATGGTGAACACCTGGGCTACTTCCCACACCCCCAGCCCTCTTTCCTGGCTAGCAACGCCTGAGTCCTACAACACAAAAAGTGCCAAATCAGCATATTTCAAGCTTTCTTGCTTTCTTTTTTTGGCTTGATGACTAGGAATCCAGTGTTGACCAACAAGTGCAAAGGCAAATGCAGCTAGGGGATAACTAGTGAGATCCAGTTGTTAATAAGAGATGCAAGAAGAGAGGGATTTTAGTCTGTCCACACATGGCGCCTGAACCCCCTCAGTAGCCATCTTAAGGTTATGAGGAACACACATCTCAGCAATGAGATGGCAAGAGCCTGGTTCTGAACAAACTCGGGCCTGGCCCTGCCTCTGGCTTCTTCCTACATGTGATAATAAATCCCTGTTGTTTCAACTGCCTTTCATCAGGAACTATTCCTCGCAGCAAAAGCATCCCATCTGAACCACTATCTTTTTTTGAAATATCATTAAACAACTGGAAAGAGTTAGTGAAGGCCAAAATAAAAAAAAAAAAAAGTTTTTATTTAAAGGTGCCAGTTCCCCCTCTAAGTGTAGTAGAATGAGGTCAGGCTCTGAGCACAGAGGAGGGCATAGCTGAGCAAAGCATATCCCACATCTCTGTCTAACCAGGATAACCCAAAGAGAACAGCAGCCCCCTCTCTTACCATTTGAGAGGCAGAACACCACTACAACAACGTCACCATCATATTGATATGCATTTAAATTTTTTTTCATATCACTCTTATCTTTCTTCTTTCCCTATACAAAAGCATACCACAGACACTGTCCTATAAGCTTGCTTTTTTCCCACTAAAGACACCTTGGCAACTATTCCATATCATACATAGAAATCCTTACTTGAGACCTAACTCCAATACCTCTGAACCCAAGAGACAGTCCATGTTAAAGGATTTTGGAAATGACATTCTTTTAGCATTAAAAAAAAAAAAAATTATGGTTGGGAGTCACCAAGCATAAAAGCCCCTTCGGAACAGTGGAAACCCTAATAACTGGTTTAAGGTGGAGTGTGCAGACTTTGTTACAAATGAAGCACATGCTGCCTCCACTAACCCAGAGAGCTGTGGCCTCCAGATCTGCACCTGCTGTTCCCCCTGCCTGGAAGGTCTCCCCCAGATGGCTGTATGGCTCACTCTTCACCTGCTCACATCTTTCTCAAATCTTAGTGACGCTCTCCCAGACCTTTATGTTTAAAGGGGGATGGGGGGACACTCTGCAACCCTCTGGGCTTCCTGTTCCCATTCTCAATTCATTTTCTGTAGAGCACTTTTCTTCTAATTCATTACATGTAACTTTTATTTATTTTGGTATTTTTCCTTTTCTGCTGAAAAGAATATGATTCATGCCTATTTCTGTGCACTGCTGAATCCCCAGCATCTAACAGGCACTCAAGAAATACTTGGTGCATAAAAGCAAGCATCAGACGGCCACCACGCGGAACATACAACCAAAACTGGTCTTCCCACTTGGCTACTGTTGATGGTTCATCAATGCGGCAGGGTACATCATCCAAGAAGGAGAAGAGCCCAAGATCTTTTCAGAATGCGTGAACTCTTAAAGATTCAGGAGTCAACTTTCAAAATATTTATTACAGAAGAATCAGAGATGGCTGCAGATCTCAAAACAATCCAAAGACCCATGTAGATGCAAAAAAAAAAAAAATCAGTGCAATTGTCTTTCCAATTGCTGCAGGGCTGCAAAGCATTGCCAATGCTGGTCCCACAAAAAAACAAAGTGACCAGGATGAAGCAGGTGGAAGGCAAGAAATTTCTGCTTTCCCTATTATCTAGATTATTTGAAAAATTAAAAAATTAAAAGGAAGAAAGAGGAAGGAGAGGAAACGAGGCAGGTAATGCATCATTCATCAGGAACTAACCTCACATTCAGGACAAAACCAGTCCCCCTCTGGTTCCGATGTCAGTCTCAGACACTTAGCGTGATAAACCCGGGGACAGAGCTCACAGCAAAGGACTTGGCCTTCCCGGTGACAAACCCAGCAGTAGAAATCATTCCGTCCATCCTGCGGTACAACATCAACAGGGTCTGTGGTGAGTGGCTGCTTCATATAGTAAAACGGACCATGTCTTAGTTCTGACTGAAATGTAGGCAAGAAAGACAGGTTTGGTTTCAAAATAAATGTGCATTCTCAAAAGGAATTTGAACAAGTACATCAATAACAACAAAAAATTATAGCATTTCACAAATTTATTAAAAAGCCAAGCTATCTTGGGTTACTCTATTAAATAGCATTAGCGGGTCATTAGCTATTATAAAGAAGGGGTTTTTTTCTTTCTTTCTTTCTTTCCTCTTATCTTAAGAAGTAATGAATTGAAAGCTAATTCTAAAAGGCTCTTCTAGTGGGGCAGACACCATGACATCTATAACCCAGGCATACCTGAGTTCAAATTGTAACTCTACCATTAACCAGGTGCATGACCTTGGACAAGTCTCTTAACCTCCCAGCTTCAATTTTCTCATCTGTAAAACGGAGATGTTAATAATATAATGTTTGCATTTAACACAGTGCCCCCATTACTAACACTGCTAATATAGTTAAAAGCCGAATTTATGAAAGTCTGAATGTACAAAGCTAATAAAGGCATAGCAATTGACCAGGGATTCTTTAAATAGCAGGCCTCTGGAAAACAGACAATTGAATTTGAGTCACCAAAAACGGTGATCCAATTCTTTTTTTTTTTTTTTTAAGCGACAGAGTCTTACTTTGTTGCCCTTGGTAGAATGCCGTAGCGTCACAGCTCACAGCAACCTCCAGCTCTTGGGCTTAGGCAATTCTCTTCCCTCAGCCTCCCAAGTAGTTGGGACTATAGGTGGCCACCACAACCACCTATTTGTTTGTTGCAGTTTGGCCAGGGTCACATTCAAACCCACTACCCTTGGTATAAGGGGCTGGTGCCCTAACTCACTGAGCCACAGGCACCAGCCTAGTCATCCTTTTTTTTTTTTTTTTTTGAGACAGAGCCTCAAGTTGTCACCCTGGGTAAAGTACCATGGCATCACAGCTCATGGCAACTTCCAACTCCTGGGCTCAAGCAATTCTCCTGCCTCCACCTCCCAAGTAGCTGGGACTACAGGCGCCAGCCACAACGCCCAGCCATTTTTTGGTTGCAGCCATCATTTTTGTTAGGCAAGCCCAGGCTGGATTCAAACCTGCCAGCTCAGGTGTATGTGGCTGGTGTAGCCGCGTGAGCCACGGGCGCTGAGCCTAGTCATCCATTTCTTAAGTCTACCCACAACATGTAGAGCATTTATAAGCCAGTAAGAGTTTTCCTAAAGCTATGATTTTTGAACATAGTAGATCCTCATATTTGCCAAGCAGCCACTCTTATCTGAAATCAACCATGGCAGAAAGATGAGATGTCTGAGCAATCCCTAGCAGCTAGACCTCATCCTGTCCCAAATTGCCAGGAGAAATGTTTCTCTACGTACATATTACAGAATCCTGCAAAGCCATACTCCAAACAACAAATAGTCACTCAGAAGAAAATCCTAAGGAAAATGCATATCAGAAATCAACATGAGGATGGCGCCTGTGCCTCAAGGAGTAGGGCACCAGCCCCATATGCCAGAGGTGGCGGTTCAAACCCAGCCCCGGCCAAAAAAAAAAAACAGAAATCAACATGAAATCCTATCTATGAAGTATGAGAAAGCCCAGCAGTAAGGTCCAAAAAAGACCTAAAAACTAGAACTAGCCATGTGATCCTAGGAAAGCTACTCAACCCACATTGAGCCTCAATTCCTTGGCAATAAACAATGAATAATTCAGCCACATGCATATTCCCTACTTTTGAAGAAACACCATTGCACTGTCCTTCAGTAACCACAGTTTCCTCCATAAAGATCTCATGCATCAGAGACTGTATACCCTGTGTTCATACTATGACTAGGGACTTTTCCTATTATATTTTCTAGATGGCTGTTGTTGGCACATAGAGACATTGTTAGATTTTTAATCCTGACCTTATAATAAGCAGTTCTAGTAGTTTATTGACTTGATAATCATATTATTTCTAAGTAACAGCAGTTTTGTCAGCTCATGTCTAATACTTGTACATTAGTTTTCTTTTTTCTCTATTTTAATGGCTAGGAGTCCATAATAATAGCAAAGAGTCACCCACATTGAAAGCACCAATGTCTTGTTCCTGACTTTTATTATGAGGTTTAAATGTTGTCAAAATGCCCGTTATTTCCACAATCCTTAATTAAAAGCCTCATAGATGCTCAGTTAGCAGATCTTTGTTATCCAATCTTTCTAAGCCTCCCAACTTTCATTCCCATAAAGTGAACATTTAAGTATTCTAAGTGTGATTATGTTAATTCTTTCGGTCAGTTATTTCCCTGTTTCATGTCAACTTTCAAGACAGAGCAGTCTACTTGGTTTCCAGGAAATAGTATCATTTTTAAAACAGTCTCTTCATGTTTCATTTTTTAACATGCTGTTGCACACACCATCTTCACTTTATCCTGCAAACTACCTAAGAAAGGTACTTAGGAAAGACACAACAGGTTAAGCATCCCTAACCCAAAAATCTGAAATGCTCCAAAATTTCAAAACTTTTTGAGCACTGACAAGATACTCAAAGGGAGAATTATACACGTGACTTCCTGTGACAGATCATATATACAGAGGGTACGCAAAAGATGTATATACATGTTTTAAGAAAGGTATAAACTGTAGTAAAATTAGTAATACTCAAGTGTCATTCACTGCAATTATAGGAGTTATAAGCTATGGCTCGGCGCCTGTAGCTCAGCAGCTAAGGCACCAGCCATATACACCAGAGCTGGCAGGTTCAAATCCTGCCCGAGCCTGCCAAACAACAATGACGGCTGCAACCAAAAAATAGCCAGGCGTTGTGGCGGGCGCCTGTAGTCCCAGCTACTTGGGAGGCGGAGGCAGGAGACTCGCTTGAGCCCAGGAATTGGAGGTTGCTGTGAGCTGTGATGCTACAGCACTCTATCCAGG